>JAQHUG010000035.1:10759442-10790264 GCA_028555095.1 Dicrostonyx torquatus
AGGTCTAGTGGAATTTGGCTGTCTTCCTAAAGGCATCTAATTGACAAGTAGTAAAGAAAATTTTGGTTTTGTGTTTGTTTCTTAATGTCTTAACCCTTGTACATTAACTAGGATACTACCTAATTGATTATGATACATACACTATTATAATTAAATATAGTTAGTTCATCATTATAGTATTCTGAAAAAAGTTTCTATATTGGTATTTGGTTAAACTCATGGTTTAAAACATTAGCTTCCCAGGTATCTGGTAGACAAAGTGCTGTTAGGGAGAGACTAGAAAGGGGAAGTCTCTGCTTTTGCAGCAATTCTGAGAAACAAAACTACATAAAACAAAAGCTTTGTCAAAGCCTTGTCATTCTAGGACCAAGTCTACATTTCCCAAAAGGTGTTTTCTGTTTTATCATTGCAGTATCTCTTTTTGTGGCTCGTTCCTTTACTGTACTCCACTGCACATTTCTTTGAACACTGTGAGTTCCCCCAGTTATCTGAGCACCATGTAACCTTTGTCTCATGGTACCCATTGATATGGGTGATTCCTGGAACAGCTGCATAAAGGGAAAGGGGTTTTGAGTTATAATACCTAGCAGTATTGAAGGGTTTTACATCTTGAAGTTGCTCAGATTGCCCTATGAATCTCATGAGATGGTTCCCAAAGTCCTTGGGAACTGAGGGAAAAATATGGAAAACACAGTTGGTTTTTTTTTTTTTTCATTGGGAGGGACATTGATAGCGCTTATACAAACTAATGATGAAATTATTCACAAATGCAAATTTTCATTGCATTAGAAATTGATAGACTAACCATATGTCTAGTTAATTTTACCACAACTCCAGTACACTTGGTGCAAGGTTTGTGTGAGAGAATTCTTTCTGGAAGACAAGTTAATGTTGTCTCTCCCGCTGAACACTAGTTACTTCATTGAAGAAAAAATGACAAGATTTCCTCATGGCCAGAACCCTTCATAATCTCTGTTCCTGGCTTCTCATCAGATAGTCCTGACTTAAACTCAGATTCCACTAGTACCTCTCTTCCCTATTAATTTCTGAAAGATTTTTCCATTTTTTTCGGCATTGTTTCTGCCATTCCCCTGGCTATCCATTTCTTCCCACCTCCCCACTGAAGCCTTCCAGCCTCCCAACACAGCTGATGAGTTTCATGGGAATGGACCGGTTAGGCTATCTTCTTTTGCTGGATGCCTACAGTGAAAACAGTCCTTTCTCTCTCCCAGGTCTGTTCCTCCGGCCACACCCCTCACTTCACTTGCTCTGTGGTCTTATAGAGGCTCACCTTGTTTGGGTTTAATGGTCTTCTCCTGGATAAATTACTATATTCTGCTCTCTTTCTGTAGGATACGGAGCCAGACTCTTTATGGTGAAATGAAATGATGTTTGTAGCTTAAAAGGTTTTTGGTAGAACCTTGAGCAGTTCAGGAAAAAGACACTATATAAATGAGACACAAAAGGAAACCTTAAATAAGCAGAATGCTCAGTTCTGAGTGTATTGAATATTTATATATATATATATAATTTTTCTGAAGTATTTATATCATGAAAAGAAAGATCATCAAATATATTTTCCTTCTGTTTTGAGAAAGAAAAAGAACTGGGTTTCAAATGTGACAGAGGGATTTGCATTAAAATACAGCAGGTTTCTACAGAGCTATTTATTTTGAGGTTATCTCTTCAGTATGACAGGGTCAGTGGGAGCTCCAAGCTGAATAATGGGACTTGCATAGCATGGTAATCTTAATTTCTACACACTCACTTCCGTGCCACGAGAGCACTATCCATGTGCTTGATAAGTGCACATGGGAAACACAAGGATGCCAGTTAGAGAGGCTCATTCCTGATTCAGAAAATGCATTGTCTCATGCCACACACATAGGTTTGTGGATCAGGCACAGATACAATAAAACCTGCATATTAAAAACTCAGTCTCTTTGTGAGACTGTGTGCCATCTTTGTTCCCCAGAATCTGTTTTCTTATCATGAATTTAGAAGTGATAAGTCATTCTGTTACGATTATTAAGTAATTTAAAAGGCAGTATGCATGCAGAGAGTAATACTGCTAATGCTGGAGGGTAAGTCACACTTCTGGTCTGATCATCCTCAAATCCATTACTGGCCTCAAATCCATTACTGAAACTATCTTTTCCTTGCCTTCTCTGTTCTTCCTTCACTTTTTTCCCTATCAAAACCTAATTGAGAAAATATCAGGTATCATATTATACATTAGACATGCCAAAGAAAGTTGTAGAATGCATACCTTGGAAAGAGCTTGGGGCAAACATGTAAATGATTTTCTTTATAAAAGATTCATAAACTGGTGTGCTAATTGGCGATCTGGAAGAACTAGTCACCCCAGGCACAGCAGAGTGAGGGCATGTGTTCATGGTTCTGGGACTGTGGCTTCCTAGCTTTAAGCAAAGATTAGCTCAACAAAGCTCTTCCAGGTATTCTCTATCTTATTCTATATTTTTGTATTATATTAGGGCTTCTAGATTCATATTTTTTGGTTGAACTTGGATCCAAGAGTAGTAAAATTTATTATTAGGTATATTCTTAAATTTCCTCTTAAAAAGCATTCAAAGTAAAGAAAGAGGCACAAATACACCACAGCAAAAACATGGTGGAGATTAGTTAACCAAACATTCAGCTTTCTAGAAACTAAAAGAGAAATGATTCCCATTGGCCTAATTCAAAGAAACTTTAACTTTCTGTCCAGTGCTTGGGGAAAGGAGGGCTGTAGAAGTTGGGTCTAAAAATAAGAAAAAATAGTATAATAGAAAGGAAATAGGAGAAAGGAAAAAGGAGGAAATACAATATAGTAGAAAGTCTGAAATTTGAATGAATATCTACTCCAGCAATCAAAGTACAAGTTGGGTTATAAACAGAGGCTTCTGTCAGTCTTTTTTTTTTTCTATTTCTTTTTTCAAATCTTAATATGAAACAACAGAATTTTTATGGAAGCTTCATACATCTTAATTTTGGCTGACCCCCTTTCTATTCTCTCTTTTCTCCCATTGCCATTCCTATCCTTCCATTTCCAGTATTCCTCTTTCCACTTTACCATCTCTCTTCTCTCCCTTAAAACATCCTTTCCCCTCTCATCAAATTATGAGCTTTCTTTTAGCTTTTTGAGAATTCTGCACACCAATTTCTGTTGTGGTGGCAGTGGTTTACACTAGTATGTTCTCAAGAGCTTCCACATGGCCCCCTCAACTTCTTACAGGTAGGTGATTCTGTTCTCTCCCACAGCAGAAGACTTGGATTTTGCTTTATTCAGAGAGAAAATGAAAAAAATTAACAAATGTGGGAATGTGTGTGTGTGTGTGTATGTATGTGTGTGTGTGTTATTAAAAGCAAAGGATTTGGGACTGCAGTGATAATTTAATAAACTATCTTCAAGATGGCCTGAATTTGTTACCCCTGTTGGGCGGCTCTGGCACTAGGAAAATGGATGCCCTGTATGGACTCTGTTCTCATGTGCACACATACCTCCCTCCAACATAAGCATAATTAAAAATAAAATCTCTATAAAGCAAAGTATTTAATAAAGTTCTTCTATCATAAGACAAGACGTCCATCCTAGCCCTTTTTAACCTCCCTACAATTTATTTTATGGTTTTCTTTGTTCCCTGACTTCATTTTCTAATTCAAAAGAAATTTATTTCTACTAGTGAATGAGTAAAATAGCTGACAGTGTTGATAACAAGGATCTCTCCAAGATCACTGCCTAGCACTCATTTTGACCTTACCTTTGTATTAGGATCATCCAGGGAAGGTTTTCTGGTAACAAAGCTTGTGCCTTATTCCAAGTCAAATGAGTGAAGATATTTCTGGGAGGATTTTAATTTTGTATATTTGTGAAAAACTTATCTAAGAAATAAGAAATAGAGCATATTTCTCTTTTTCTAAATGAGACTCAAAACAACACTGTCTACAGTACAGAGTTATGTAAGAAGAGGACCACTTGTTTGTCCCGGCCACCCAGCTAGCTTAGCCCTGAAATAACCACACAGAAATTGTATTAAATCACTGCTTAACTCCTTAGCTCTAGTTTCTTATTGGCTAATTCTTACATCTTAATTTAATCCATTTCTATTAATCCTTATATCGCCATGTGGTAGCAGCTTACCAGAGAAAATTCTCAGCGTACATATCTGGCGGATTCATGGCATATCTCTGACTCTGCCTCCTTTCTCCCCCTGCCATTTAGTTTTCCACACCTACCTAAATTCTGTTCTACCCTATCAGGCAAAGCCAGTTTCTTTATTCATTAACCAGTGAAAACAACATATAGACAGGAGGACCTCCTATACCATTTCCCCTTTTCTGTTTAAATAAAAAGAAAGGCTATAACTTTAACACAGTAAAATGACATATAACAAAACAGATGTCAAGTAAGAATTACAGTTACAATATTTATATCTACTTTATATTTTATCAGAACTAAGGAAATAGATACTATTACTATCTATTCTTCAACTCTATCAAAGACTCCAGAAGGATGTAATATTACCTAAGTAAACAGGAAATGCATTATAAACAACTTCCAAAACTCTAGAGTTGACAGAGACATCTCGCTGCCTGGACAGCCACCCAATGTTCTTCTGTACTGTTGGGGCATCCATCTTCAGCCTACAAGCCCATAGTATTCAGCATACTATTCCATGAAGCAGAAAATTTCAAAGACCCTTCAGTCACTTTCTTCTGTATCCTGCAGAATGTCTCGCAGACGCTTTCATGAAGCAGGAACCCCGAAGGATCATCTCACCTTTAGGCAAGTTCAGTAGTCATTTTTCTGTGGGTTCTGTATGTCCAGTTCATACAGCATAACATCAAGCAGTCCAGGCAAAAGCAGTTTCCTGCCCAAATGGCTAACCAACTCCATAAGGAGCCTCTTTAATGCCCATCATCCTTTTGATGTAGCTTGGTGCTGCCAGGAGCAGATATGTCCCATTGTCATGAAAAGTCCTAAGTTATTAAAATATTTAAATGCCATATCCTGAAGGTCTCTGAAAGAATTGAAGAATACCTATCTAACTGAAATATATCTCTATACACCTGGAAAAATCTAACTAACATGGCTACAATTTTGACTATTATAGATGACTATCTATTAACCTATATTTCTTAATTATACCTTACAATTTTTAAATAAACTACACAATCAAAATACCTAAATCAAGATCAGAAATACATATCCATATAGCAAAATTGACCTCAAATTTGCATCAACAAAACAAGATCCATACCAATGCAAATTATTCATATCTGTATCAGAGTTTGATGAGTGAAGGATGGGATCACTGTTCAAACTGCCTGGGACATAGTGAGCACTCATATTGTAGATCCTTTCAGAGAATCAGTCTGCTTTGATGGTCTCCATGAAGGCTAGTAATCCGTTCTTTTCATTTTTGTTCTTTGTATTTATAGTTTGTGTTGATGTGGTGGCACTGTGCTTTTATGAAGGATGCATAATGTTGGGTGAGACATGATAGACTCTTTAAGTATACAGCTACTGCAGACCAGCTTCCTCGTGACTCTTAGACATCCCAGTAATGAGCCAGAGCCAAGTTTTGCATATGAACATTATTCTTCAAGTTCTCACGCTGCCCATATTTCTTATCATCATTTGTGCCCTTACCTCACACACCCACTCCATGCTCTCTCTTTCCGACCTAGATGCTCAGAAAGAAATCAGTATTCTCTTTATCTGTTTTCTTTTTTCCAGTCTATTAATATTGGAAAAATCTAATAATATCTCATCATATTTTTTGAACTGCAATTTTAACAATAAGTTCTTCCTATCTGTACTTGTGGTATAATAATGCACATTTTCCATGGTACAAAAAGTAGAAACATTGGACAAATAGTTATTCTTTAAGAATAATATTTTTTACTATGTGTATTCTAGTTGGCTCTGATTATATATTTGCTACATATAACTTCTACTGATCCACCACAAGAACACACCATCTTCTTGAAGGCAGTGACATTTTATTTTATTGTGACTATCTGAGACATTTATTTTTCTCCCTTGTACTACAAACATAGTGCCTGACCCTGGGATACAGGTAACTCCAGAGCTATAATTATCATTTAGAATAAAAGTATGCCCTACTTTCCTCAAAACTGATTTGCTCACTTCTAGATCATTTATTATAATAAGAAATTGAAGAGTGAAAGTTTGGCAACATTAACCTGTGTTTCAAGCTAAGATAATAACTTTGAAATACTATTTTCTTTCAATGTAAAATTTAAATGGTGGAGTTCTTAAATGCAATATTGAATGTTCACAAGGCAGAGTCTGATAGTATTCTGAGAGTTTGTGCTGGTGTTGAATAGAGCCACACACTGCTATAGATTTTATGAGTGTCTGAATTATCAGGGGATCTTTATCAAGCACATGTTCTTATCCAGTGGGTTTGCATCTGCATCCCTAAGCAACAGGTTATGCTAATGTTAGTTTGCTCAACGTATTTCAAAGAAAAAGATGAAAGCCATTCCTTATGGAATTTAGAAACAAGCCAGACTGAATACAGATACTATAGTATTCTATGAGCATAGAGAAAACAAAAAAAAAAAAAAAGAAATCAAGGCAGGCAAGGAAATTACACTGTAGTTTTCAGTAATATTTTATCACCCTTTATGCAGATCCTCACAACAGAAGAAGGCCTTCTTTCTGGTAGAGACTGGAGATTACAACAGTTTCATTCACTAGTCATTGCTGAAATGGCTAATGATTGTTTTTTTTTTTAATTTTCAGGTGTTTTAATAAAACGAAAACAGCTTACTTATTTGCTAATGTGATCATTGGCAGAATGTACTTTGGATTGTCATGAAAATTTCACTTCATTACAAATGGCAATTATACAATTATAGTGCTGAACATCACTTCCCGAAGAATCGGCTGTTTGCTTAAATTTGAATCATTTACAATTAAGCTACCCCATTTAGGCTTATTCTTAATGAAGCAATGAGAAACTGAAGCTTTATAGTTTGAAAATCCAGTTCTATTATTTTTTGGTAGGCAAAAAGAAATCTCATTATCAACTAGTTTCCAATCTTCTTACTTAATATTTTAAAAATACTTTGAACATTTTTAACATCAATATTTTAAAGCTGCTGTATAACTTGTAGTAATTTAAATTAGAAATGTTTACTGAACAAGAATAGAAATTTGTTTTTAATTGAAAGCCTTTTTTGGAAAAGAATTGAAGTATTATTTTTGTTTTAAATTTAAGTTAATTTCAAGCTAGGCATGAGAGTTCACACCTCTAATCCCAGCTCTTTAGAAAGGAAGGCAGCAGAATCAGGGATTTGAGGTGGCCTCAGTCACATAGCACTCAACTACCTCAGCCACTCTTTTAAAACAATTCTTAGGAATCAAGAAAGCTAGTAATTTTAAATAGCTCATAGAAATCGTTTAAGAGAAGATGAAGCAGATACTTCCTCTGATCTAAAATGAAAACTTTCCAAGAATATCTAATTAATTGAGGGGAAAAGGGCTGTTTTTGTTCCCAAGAAAAATGCTATTAAATTCCCAGCCTTCAGTGCTTTTGAGATTGGCACATGCTGTTCATACAGCTGTTCCCTTTCAATAACTTCTATTGAAAGAAGTTAGGAGAGCAGAAGCAAGTGTCTAAGTGTCTTTTTTTTTTTTCACACGTGAAGATTTATTAGAAGAGACTGAAGTGAACCGGATCCGGGGGAAACGTGAAGGGTGGGGGGTGGGAGGAGAAAGAGTCTAAGTGTCTTTAATTACAAATTTGGTGTGTTGATGTGTGTGGTTATCGTTCTGGCCTTTAATCCCTGCATGTAGGATGCAGAGTTAGGTGGATCTTTATGAGTTTGAGGTTAGTTTGATCTACATAGTATATATCAGGATAGCCAGGATTTGAAGGTAAGACCATACCTCAACAACAACACCAACCACATACACACACTCACACACACACACACGCACACACACACACACGCATGCGCACGCATGCACACACACACACAGGCACACAGGCACATATGCACAAACAGCAAACAAATACAATACAACTTAATGTTCATGTGATACAAGAGAACTTGTGTACATATATACACATACACAACAACTCTCAAAGGTTACTATGATGCAGTCAATTAATGTGGGTTAGAAAATGGAAAGCTTTTCTTACAGGTGTTAAGAGTTGTTCTGATTTGCATTTCTCTGATGACTAAGGATGTTGAACATTTCCTTAAGTGTCTTTCAGCCATTTTAGAATCCTCTGTTGAGAGTTCTCTGTTTAGGTCTGTACTCCATTTTTTTAAATTGGATTATGTGATCTTTTGTTGTCCAATTTCTTGAGTTCTTTGTATATTTTGGAGATCAGACCTCTGTCTGATGTGGGGTTAGTGAAGATCTTTTCCCATTCTGTAGGCTGTCATTTTGTCCTGTTGACTGTGTCCTTTGCTTTACAAAAGCTTTTCAGTTTCAGGAGGTCCCAGTTATTAATTGTTTCTCTCAGTGTCTGTGCTACTGGGGTTATATTTAGGAAGTGGTCTCTTGTGCCAATGTGTTTAAGTGTACTTCCCAATTTCTCTTCTATAAGGTTCAGTGTGGCTGGCTTTATGTTGAGGTCTTTGATCCATTTGGATTTGAGTTTTGTGCATGGTGATAGATATGGGTCTATTTTCATTTTTCTACATGTTGATATCCAGTTATGCCAGCACCATTTGTTAAATATGTTTTCATTTTTCCAATTGATATATTTTGCTTAAAAACACTAATGAAAACTTATGCTGGAGAGATTGTGGGGTAAAGGGAATGCTCCTACATTGCTGGTGGGAATGCAAGCTGGTACAGCCCCTTTGGATGTCATTGTGGTGATTTCTCAGAAAATTAGGAAACAACCTTCCTCAAGACCCAGTAATATCACTTTTGAGTATATATCCAAAGGATGCACAATCATGCCACTGGGACATGTGCTATACTATGTTCATAGCAGCATTGTTTGTCATAGCCAGAACCTGGAAACAACCTAAATGCCCCCTCTATCAAAGAATGGATAAGAAAATGTGGTACATTTATACAATGGAGTACTACACAGCAGAAAAAAAAGTAACGACATCTTGAATTTTGCAGGAAAATGGATAGAGCTAGAAAACATAATTTTGAGGGAGGTCACCCAGATCCAGAAAGACAATAATCACATGTACTCACTCATAGGTGGTTTTTAAACATAAAGCAAAGAAAATCAGCCCACAAATCACAATCCCAGAGAACCTAGACAACAATGAGGACCCTAAGAGAGACATACATAGATCTAATCTACATGGGAAGTAGAAAAAGACAAGATCTCCTGAGTAAATTGAGAGCATGGAGACCTTAAGAGAGATTTGAAGATGAGGGGAGAGGCAGGGAGGGGAGCAGAGAAAAATGTAGATCTCAATAAAAATCAATAAAAAAAAAAGAAAATGGAAAACTTTTCTATCTGTTGTGTCAAGTTCTAAAATTTCATGTTTGTACTAAATACTTTTGTTAATGGGATTCTTCTTCTCTTTGCTTGTTTGTTTTTAGCTTTTATCATTGTTTCCCTTTATGTTATTTGCTTGAGCTTTAAACTACACCACTAATACTCACAAGACCCACAAGAAGATGCAACTCATCTGGAGTGTTTTTCTCACGCACAATAGATTGGGAAACTTGAGACAGAATGATAACAACTTTTCCTTTGTCAATTCCTGCCATATCAAATGCAAGTTGGCATGCAACAGAGTTTACTTCTCAGAATATTTTCCTGGTTCTCATTCAAAAGGCATTTCTTTAGAAGAACTTCTAATGACTTCAGCTTTCTAGAGTTTGCAGTAACAGTCACATCGAGAAGAAATCTTTACAATTATTTTTACTATTATTTCTCACCCTTTTTAGTTTGTGTTAGCCTTTCTTATAAACATTGTCCCATTCTAAGGGAAGCAAGAATATTTCAAGTATGTGTGACTACAACTGCCCATCGATGCCCTCAAAGGTATGACTGTGACAACTGGACTACTTTAAATAATGACAGTGAGCCAAGGAGGCAGTGGAAGAGAGCCCCAAACATTCTGATTAGTAAGGCAGCGTGATTATATTTTAGAAATGAGAAGTACTTCAGAGTTTCAGCTGTCAGTCATGTTTTCCTCTGGAGCAAAGTCTTTCTATACAAAGTCAGGTCTCTGAAATGGCCCTACGTTGATATGGCTAATGCATCCAGAAATCGGTAGTGAGAAGTCCCCTTCATAGTGAGACATGGGAAAACAATAGTGTGATAAATGTGACTAAGGACAAATGTGGACACAGAGAATTCACTTAACATACAAAATTGGATTCATTATGGCATTGTTGTGAGCATATGTCATTGCACTTTATACACTATACCCTCACTGTCCTCCCCACCTCCTCTTCGTTCCCTTGTGATGCCATTCCTTTACCCAAATAATCACCCTTCTGCTTTCATATCACACTCATTCCTTTACCCTCTGTTTGCTCCCCAGATTTCGCCTTTGTTGACATTCATTTCTCCCCTCTCATGGGTTTCTGTCTATTTTTGTAATCTTTGCATGCAAACACATGCAAAGACTGACACATTTGATTTCATTTCCTCAAATAACAGAAAGCACACAGTGCTTGTGTTTTGAGCTTGGTTCACTTCACTTCATATAAATATAATGACTTCTGGTTTCATTCATTTTCCTAAAGGTTTTATGATTTAAGTTTTCCATGGTGTATATGAAGCACAGTTATATTATCTACTCATCTGTTGGTGGCCAAGCAGGCTAGTTCTAGTTTCTATTGAGCTACATACAGCATAGCAGTTTTACACCACAGCACACAGAGGCATCTCCAAGCCACACAGCATGATGGGTGGTGGATGTAACTTTTGCTCATATGGGCAAAAAAGGCTAAAAGATACACAATAAAAAGGGGTCCAGACAGAAAACCCTCTTAGCAGGTTCCAATGTGTTTTACAATGTACATAGGCTTAAGCAAGAAATAAAAAGGGTATGGAGAGTTGTATAAAGGAACAAATAGTTTAAAAACAAAATTTTAAAGTCTTTAAAATGAAGAATAAAATAATAAAAAGGAATAAGCCACTTAGAGATGGGAAATACAAAGAAAGTCTTGATCCTGTATGTTATTGTGCTGATTTTGATTTTTTGATGGCTGGTGAGTAAGAGACAGCTGCTGAGAGACATAGGATTGAAACTGATAAAATATACCAATATTTTTTAAAAAAATGCCTTAACTTTAGAACAGAAGTAAAAAATGTATTTATAAAATAGAATTTAAAAGATTCTTTTCTTTGGAGAAGTGGTTTTTCTTTTATTTTCATAGGAAACAAGAGGCTATACAGTTGTTCCAGATTAAGATGAATGAGGTTTGATCAAGGGAGACCTCCTGAACTTTGATAGGTGATATCTATCAACAAAGGTTATAACTAGTCTTCCCCGCACTTGTTTATGATATAAGAGTTTCTCAGGGTTCCTGTAAGATTCCCAGTGCCACTAATCAGCAAAAAGTAGTCTAGAGAACTGTGTTCAAATTCCCAAAATATTGTTTATGAATATTTGTTTTCATTTAAGGGGAGTTGGTTATTAATGGTTAATGGTCTAGACAATCTCTAACTAAGGAAGAAATGGTGATATAACATAGAAATAATGGATAAATGGTAAATTATTATGATTAAAATGGGATAGATTATTGAATCTACTTTAATCCAAAATATATCTGTTAATCTCAAAATGCTTTATATTGGTATGGATTTTGTTTTACTGATATAAATTTAAGATCAATTTTGTTAAACTGTGTGTATATTTCTACTCTTGTTTAAGGTATTATATTTATTTGTGCAGTTCATTTAAAATGTAATATGTAATTAAAATACAGATTGAGAGTCATCTCTAATAGTCAAACTTATAGCCATATTAGTATTTTTGGTATACAGACATATATTTAATTATCTAGGTAATCTTCAAAGACTTCAAAGACATACAGAATATGACATTTAGAATGTGGTAAGAACCTAGACTTTTTTCAACAGTGAGACACATCTGTTCCTGACAACATCACCTACTTCAAGAGGATGAGGGGCATCAAAGAAGCTCCTATTAGAGTTTACTTTCAATGTGACAAGGCTAGCCTTTGGGGCAAGAAGCTGCTCTTGCCTAGGCTGCTTCACAGTATATAATATAAACTGGGCATGCAGGACTGACAGAAAAGTGACTGCTGAACTTTATCAAAACCAGGCAAGATGTTCCTTCAGGGTTCATGTTTCACAGAAGAAACTGCCAGACATTCTGCAGGACAAGAGGAAAGTGACTGACAAACTGCCAATATATGTGGGAGAATAATTTAAATTTCCTGCCTCACTGCAATGTCTGTCAGACAGTATGGGCCTGTAGGCTGAAGATGGATGCCCTAATGTTATAGAAGAACTTTGGGTGACTGTCCAGGCAGTCACTTGTTCTCTGTCATTTCTGGAGTTTTGGAAGTTGCTTGAAGTGCACTTCCTGTTTACTCAGCTGTAGACAAAGGCCACTTGTTCATTTCCTGGCCACACAGACTCCCAAAAATGATCACACAGAAACTACATTATTTAAATCACTGCTTGACCAATCACCTAAGTGTATTTCTAGCTAACTCTTATACCTTTGGTTAAGCCATTTCTATTATATTATATTTTACCATGAGGCTCATGGCCTACTGGCAGGGTTCCAGCTTGTTGATCATGGATTTTCCCCTCTGGAGGCTCCATGGTGTCTCTCTGATCCAACCTATTCTCTCTGTATATCTCTTTCAGTGTGGCTTTACTCTGTTAAACCATTGTCCAAAAGCAGCTTCCTTATTAACAAAAGAAAGGCAACACAGATACAGAAAAACTTCTCACACCAAGGAATGTTTTCTTGGTTGCAGCTGCTCTGGATACTGGCTCTGCCTATCTCCACTTTTAAAATGTTGGAGGTACCTACCATTACTGCTGGCTCTGGGGCCACCAGGTAAGAACCATGCTCAGCACTTTTAACTCTGAGAATGAACATGCAACACCATTTTTATTTGAGTCATAGCTAAATCTGAGATGCAGAACACTGTGCAGCCTGGAAATATCTCTGAGTATGGCAGCAGGAATCTACCATGCTTTCCTGCTTGTGGATGCCTAGTAGACCTGATCCTATTGACTGCCCAGGCAGGGCGTGCTGAGCCATGGGCATGGTCTCAGTTACTTTCCTCCCATCCCCGAGTGGGCACACAAACACCAGGGCCCACAAATGCTATTGAAATGCTCCATAGCAGTAGTATGCGTGGGCAGCATGGCCCAGGAAGCTACATTTTTTTTCTGCTGCTGCTGAGTCAGGAAAACCTCTCTTAAAGGAGCTGTGGTATGCCACCAGCAAACAGCAAGAAGCTGTGCTAAACTCTTTTTTTCCTTTTGTCTAGAATTCCTTTTAAAACTTCCTCAGGTTTTACATGCATTTAGTTGGCCACATGGGTGCCAATTTTTAGGAGGAGACAGCTTGTTCTTCCTGGCCACCTAGCTAGCTTAGCCCTAAAATAACCACACAGAAACTGTATTAATTAAATCATTGCTTGTCTTATTAGCTCTAGATTCATATTGGCTAACTCCTACATATTAATTTAACACATTTGTATTAATCTGTATATCACCACAAGGTCATGACCTACCAGCAAAGTTTCAGCACATCTGTCTCTGGTGGCAGATCATGATGTCTCCCTGACTCCACCTTTCTTTCTTCCAGCAAAAGTGGTGAAATTCAGTCCAGTCCTCCCTGCCTACCTAAGTTCTGCCCTATCAACAGGCCAAGGCAGTTTCTTTATTCATTAATGCTAATCACAGCACACAGAGGAGACTCCCACACCAATATATTGACCTAAATCATCTTTCTATCTACACACAACATGTGCAGTATCTTTCCAATTGTTAGATGTGGGCTCATTATTGTTGAATACTTATGTGTAATACTGTGAGCCTAGAGTAATGGTGATTCAAATTTATCATGACATACTATGGGAGTATAGGAGTATCAAACTTGCAAAAACCAAAGGCTTTGGCATGTCATTGGCACATAGTAGGCACTCACATTTTTCTCTACTCAGTATCTTTCTCTATATCAGCCTTTTCTGATGCTGAGAATTTTCTAATTTGTGTATGGATTCACTGATAGTCATGAGCTAGGAGAAATGGTTCACAAGGGTATAGTCTGAGGCTACTCGTTCATTTCTGGTCACCCAAACCCTAAATAATCACACAGAAACTATGTTATTGGCAATTCTTTTTGGTCAATAGCTTAAGTGTATTTCTATCTATCGCTTATATCTTAAGTTGACCCATTTCTATTAGTCTGTGTATCACTTTGTGGTTGTGACAGACTGGCAAGGTTCCATCCAGCTTCTGTCTCCTGCATCAATTCCTTGTCTCCTCCCTGTCTCCGCTTTCTTTCATCCTCTAAATGCTTGGGTTTCCTGCCTTGTTCTATTCTCCTAAGTTTTATTAATTAGCCAATAAAAGCAACACATATGCAGAAGGACTTCCCACCCCAGAAGGCCATCAGAAATCCAAGGTCAGTCTCAGCTACTTAGTGAGATGGAAGCTAGCCTAAGCTACATGAGACTTCGTCTCCAAAAAAACAAGCAAAACATATTGAAACAGAAGGACTTCCCACACCACTCAGGCAATATTATATCCTTTTGGGATCTTTGACGGAACTGAAGACTAGATAATTATAATTATAGTTTTCCTTAGCTGTGGTAAAAGACAAATTAGATATGAAATGCTAGACCCAAAGATAGGATATATTGTAGACTATTTTCTTCAATTTTGTCAAATACAAGTAGACTAAATATTGTAACTATAATTTTTGCTTGGTAACCATTTTGTTATATGTAATTTTACTATTTCAAAGTTAAAACTTTACTTTTTGATTAGACAGAAAGGGTTTAATGATGTGAGATATCTTTCAGTATGTTGTGAATAAGTGTTGCTTTCATTGGTTGTTAAATAAAACTGCTTTGGCTTATGTCAAGACAGGGTAGAGCCAAGCAGAAAATCTAAGCAGATGCAGGAGAAGAATGGTGGCATTTGGGAGATGCCAGCAGTCACCCAAAGGAACGTTTCAGAGCACCACCAGTAAGCCATGGGCTACATGGTGATACAAAGATTAGTAGGAATAGATTAATTGAAATGTAAGAGCTAGCTAGTAATAGGACTGAACCATCAGTCAAACATTTATAATTAATATAAGCCTCTGAGTGGTTATTCGGGAACTGGTGGGTTGGAAAAAAAAACTTCCATTTACACTTACACTTTCTTAGATGTTTTCTATGCTTTTATCTTGCTGTTTTGTTATGAGCAGGAGATTTTAATTAAAATGTGTAACCTATTTTCTACCATGACTGTGACCCTAAATTTGCTTAGATCTCCTTGGAGGCTTGAGAGATAATGATAGTTGCAGGTGATAGCATAGCTTCTAAAGAAACAGTTGAAGGAAAGCAAGAGCAGACAACTACTCTGTTCAAATCAGGCTGATTTAAAATTCTTCTACAGATGTTGGTAAATGAACTGCCACGGTCCAAATAACCAACTACTCTGTAGCAAGGAGTTGTCCTTGCTACCACAACCTGGTCTTGTACGTTGTCTCTGAAAATGATATTTCCAGTGCTAAAGTTTGTAACTGCATACTATTGCCTCATTTTTTCTTGGTTACATCTTGACCCTTGTGCTTCAACAACAGATAGTGGGAAACAGATACAGCTGAGCAAATATGATTTTCATTAAGGGTTAGTCAGAGCCCATGATACTAAAGAAGTTTCTTAAGTCACCTACAGCAGACACCAAGACAACATCTCCCTGCTAAAGAGTCACAGATTTTGATGCCTGGCAGGGTCTACTCAGAGTGAATCAGCTTCTGTATGCTACAATTTAGATGATTTAACCCTTTAACATATAAGATTTGTGTTTGGTAAGTCTACTAGTCTGCCAGATACCACCACACAGACACTCTTTTTTTTTTTTCCAAGGCAGGTTTTCTCTGTGTGACTTTGGAGCTTGTTCTGGAACTTGCTAGGTAGACAAGACTGACCTTAAACTCATATCACAGAGATCTGCCTGTCTCTGCTTGTGGAGTGCTGGGATTAAAAGCATGTACCACCACTACCTGGTGCACACAGACACTTTTTATTTTGCCTTGTGCACTTTTTAAAAATTTAAATAACATTTTTTCATTTATTTTACATACAAACCAGTTTTCCCCCTCATCTCCTTTCATTCCCTTTCCTTTCTACCACCTCCCCATCCACTCTTCCTCCGTTGCCGCTCAGAAAGGGACAGGCTTCCCATGGGTTTCCATTAAGAATAGTACATCAAATTGAGGCAGGACAAACTCCTCCCCTTACGTCCAGTCGAAATGAGGCCAGGTAATCCAGCATGGTGGACAGGTTACAAAAAACGCGCTAAGTGCCAGGGAGAGGTCCTGCTTTCACTGTTAGAAGCCTCACTAAGAGACCAAGCTACAATGTTGTCACACACATAACACTCTTAAAGCTGAAAAGAAAGTCTTTGTTGTCAGCTGATTGCTATATGGAGAACATGCTGGTTTTCAAGGCTCAGAATGATGCCTCTAACATGGCATCAATTGTGCTAAGGTCTGGGGCCTGTTACATTTCTCACTGGTTCTATAGACATAAGTCAAATCGTGGACTCATATTGAGGCAGGGGGTTATCTTGTTCCCTCAGCACCAACAAGTTGCTAGAATTCTCACTCCGTTTTACATAGTTAACTTGGCAGTTGAGCAAGCAGGGTCCTATAGTGAGGGCCAAGAGTAAAGGGATTAATGACTCAGCAACTGCCTTACAGTAGTTAATTAGGAGGATCAACAGAACAAAGATTGATACCAGCTGTTAGATTCATGGTGTCCCTTTTCTCTTTTCTTAAGGTAATTTCTGACATTGGCTAAATGTTCTTTAATAATTAACCCCTGATTGGTTGGCATAGAGGCAACATGTTTCTCCCAGTGCTGTACAGAGATCTCCTTGTTTCACGAAGAGGAGGTTCAATGCAGAAAAGCAACCTCTGTGAAGGAGTCTACCCGAGCTTCCAGGTGAAAAATAAAAATTTCCAGATGGCCTAGGTCTATGTCTACTGGAGCACTGAGCTTTTTTTAACAGTTTTATCACCTCAATTAGGGCTGAAATTTCAACTGCAGTCATGCTCATGATACCTGTCCCCCCCCATCAGGGGAAAGAGAATGGGGGTAGCTCAATATGCATGAAGAAGCCCGGAATTTAGATCTAGGTGGACTTTGCTATGAATACCTATGCCATGACATACATGAAGACACAAAGGAGTAGCATCTCCCCAATGCAAACAACTCAGAAGATGCGCTTGAATAAGCTGTTAGTGTGAGCAAGCCATGCGGTCTCTGGGGCCTGCTAATACATTCAGCCATCATTCCTGGAGCCAAACTTATGTAACAGGAATCTTCATGAGGGGTGGGAGAAAACTCTCTATGGGGAATTCTGGCTCCATAAATCAGGCACCCTTTCCTTGGAGTTCCCCCAGGGTGAGCTTAGGTTTGTTCCATATACAGTTGTCAGAATTGGAATTGGAGCTTATTGTTTAATTATTCCAATTTCAAGATAATATGGGGGCTTTGATGGATGAGCTGGATGACTATAGATCACAGGTAAGTTGCGATGGTTTCCTTTCTAGTTCTATATAGGAGGAAATTATTTTGCAACCCAACTAAGCACAATGATGTTCACCTGGTTCTTGCCAGTTCTTAGGGAAGGGGTGGGAGTGTCATCAGGATAGGCAGAGTATTGAATAGATTGGAGCTCCTTTTCTCCAATAATGGACCAATAGCTCTAGGAGCAGAGTTCTTTGTGACTTCTTCTCCCAGTTGCCTCTGAATGTAATATTTTACAGAAATCCATCCAGAAGGTGGATTGGGTCTCAGTGGGTAGACCAGCTAATAAATCTCTGGCTTTAGTTTCTCTTAGTTACAATATTGGCTTGTGGGAATTTTGGGTCTTTTCCACAGAGAGACAAAGAAGACAAAATAGAACAATCATTGTCATAGGGCCTGTGTTATTCTTGTTTTTACTGGGTTATACTTAGGACCTGGTTATAGCCCATCTATCATTGTCCACTGTAGCCTCCTTCTGCTGAATGTGGTGGACCAAGGGAATGATACCAATAGTTTTCACTGCTTTAAGGATGGTGAGAATCACAGGGTATGGGCTTTTCCACATTGGCTCTAAGCCCTGGGTCAGTATTCTCTTTACCAACATAAGGTTAGTGATTATCCCATGTTGGCTGGTAGACGTAAAAGGCCTTTAAGGAGATTAATGAGAGTCTGAGGTTTTTCAGAGAATGGAGGGTTCTGAGTTTTCCAATTATAGGTATCATTGATTGAAAAGGCCTCAGAAACCATGAAAGGGGTAGAGAGAAAATTTTGGGTCTTAGACTCACTGGAAGTTGATCCCTTATAGGGAGGAAGGGTGTGTGTGGTGGGTGGGGGAGCTAACTCAGCCCCAGAGAAATTCTTCCCAAAGGAATATCTAAGGTATAAGAAACTCCCCCTTCCACTTGAGCATATTAGGGAGAAGTGTTCTCTTTCCCTGGGTGTAGCCAGGTGCCATGTTTGGATATATAAAGGGGTAAGGTCAACTTCTGGTGAGGCTGAGAGAACAGGTAGAGGTTTAGATTTCTCTGGGCAATCTGACCAAACCAAGAGATTTTGAGTCCTGAACAAGAGGGCACTGGTCTTAAGCTGTGGGAGTGTGTCTCACATCAGAGAAAGTTATTTGTCAATATGGGGAAACTGGTTGGCATGGCAGAGGTCTCCAGTTACCATGTTCCAAATGGCCTGTACTGTCCAGGGTCCAGAGATACTTCACTGGTCTGCCTGACTTCAAGAGAGGGCCAATTGATTTCACAAAAGGTTTGGTGTCTTCCAGGCAAAAAACAGACGCCATATTAATCTTCATTCAGAAAGCCCTCTTAGAAGTGTTTTAATTTGAACTTCAGTGGTGTCATAGAATCGCTCACTCCTCGTCTCATTGTACATCTGTCTCTCCAACCATCAGAACTTTCAGAAACAAATAGAGAAAAGCACAATTGAGCAAATAATAAAGACAACCAGAGATGGCCATCACACAGTCTTAAATCAGGGGTCCTGTGACATCTAATGTGGATCCTGGATACTGGAATAAGAGCTTTATTTAGCCTTTCCTTAGTGTCCTACTCAGAAGGTGCCCATAAACAGACTTGCATTTGGAGGTAACAAATTCAGGTGACTTTCTGTAATTTCCCATTATAGGCTGTCAGTGTCAGGAGCCTGTGGAATGGAAGGACTGGAGGCAAGAGAAGTTTGCAGGTACCTGGGATGTCTCCTGGTGTGCACCCCAGCAGAACTATCTGTTTTCCATGCTATTGCCTCAGAGGGCATCTGAGACCTCTTATGTACTCTTGAGATCTTGTCTGGTGCCTCCAGGATTGTTGTAAAGTAAGCACACCAGAGACTAATACATAGACACTCTTCCAGCTGAAAAGAAAATATTTATTACTGGCTGGCAGCTACACAGGGAACTTGCTCAAATCATGCAGCACCAAGCCTTACAGTTCTTTCTGTTTCATGCACAAAAATTATATCCTGGTTGGCACACTTCAGTTAGCAAGAAGCAGGACTACAGAAGCCAAAAATGAGATTAGTGCATTCAGGGACTTTTTAAACTCAGAAGGCTTTCCTGGAACTGTGGACTAAGTCTTTGTTCTTGTTTTGACAAATGTTGGGATCTCTTTGCTGGGTTTTAACATCAGAATATTGCCTCTAACATGGCTTTAGTCATACTATGTCCTGGGGCATGTTACAATACAAATGAGGTCATGAATTAGAGGTCTGCTACTGTATTTAAAATTAGAGAAACTCCAGGTGTGTTCTGAGGAAACGCATGAAATGGCTGATTTTATTTATCTAGGTTCCAGAAGGCAGGAGAGATAATGTGCACTTATTTATATCTTCTTTTAAATTTTGGTTCTGGATATGTAGATGTCCTAGAAGACCCAAAGAGAGTTTGAACAAGATTTAGGATTGGTAAACTCTGTTTATTTTAATATGACTGTGTTGTTGTTGTTTTTGTATGTATGCTTTTCACAAAAAATCATGTCGATCAAATAGTATGTGCTTAATCAACCTTGATATTCAAATCAAACGTATAATATGTTTTAATGTGCTTATTTAACCAATTTTATTTTTATTAGTATTTTAAGTTGAATTGTTGCTTCTAGAATATTAAGAGTAAATACTGAAGACCTTTATCTGGTAACAACTTTTCATTAAAAACATCAACAATGAAATGATGTGTATTTATCACAATGACTGCCATATAGTAGTTCATCTGGTTTCAGCAAAGGAAATTCCACATCTGGAGAGCTACCTGTCATCCTGGACAAATTGTGATGCATGGTCACTATGCATTCTCATATGTATCAATAAAGGAATACAGAACAAAATAATTGTACTTATGAGCTATATATCCTACCTTCAGATGTCATAAGTGTTTCTACCACTATATTTGTTATATATCCGGTTAATCTTTTTAACATGAATTTTAATCCCTACCTTATTTCACCTTGTGTTCCTTTCAACCTGTATGAGTTCTATAGAAAGTCAACACATGATTAGTAGAAGAGAGACCAAAACAATGGTTATAGGAAGAATTTAATGTTAATATCCATTTAGGTCACCATCTCCACCAAGGCTAGAAACCCATGAAGTGCCTAGCAAAAACTTCTCTCAAAACACAAGGAACACAGATAAAATTAGTGTTATGCCTTCTTGCTTCCTGTTTCTCTTCTCTGTGCTCCTTCTTGGTCTGGTCTCTCCTGTCATATGGGAATGTAACAGATTTAAAATTGTCTTTGTCTGGAAGCTCAATTAAATCTTCATTGGTTTAGATATTAGATTCCTTGTGTATGATTCACTTCTTCATTTATTTAACACTTATTTTCCAACAATTTTTGACTGCCTACCACTAATGAGATATTTTATAATTTTTAGAATATTTAAATTAGAAGAAAAAAATGTTTCTATTCTTAAGGAGCTTTAGAACATGTAGAAATGGACAATAAACCAATTGTATACAAGTGTATGAAAGATTTAATGTGCAACAGAGACAATTAAGATGAAAAGAATGTTGGGAACTAGAACTTAAGGAGGACATAATACCATTCAAATTCATCTCAGGGAAACTCATGTTAAAACACTTACATCAAGGTTTCAAGGATGTGATATGCCATAAAATCTAAAAGAAGCTTAAAGTTACAGGTGGTGCAATTTTCCTGAGACAGGGCCTGACATTTTGAATTCTAGGAGTATAAAAGTGAACACTGTGGTTTTGGACAAACAAGAGTAGCAGATGATGAGATGGGAATAGTAATAAGAGCTTGTAGCGTGATGTAGGTAGTGTTCAACTGGACAGTTTCAACTATTCTAATGATGTTGATGTCTTCTTCTTTCTCCTCCTCCTCCTCCTTGGCAAGGGTGAGTGAGTAGTCAGGAGGTAGAGAAAGAAAAATTATGATATAACCCGTACTTGGACAGTGTCATTCTGGCTTCTGTGTTGACCAAAGCATGAAGAGATGCCAGGTAGCAGCAGGAAGACAAGTCAAATTATTGTTGTCATTCTCTAATTAATAGATATCTGTTCCCCTAAGAACAGGTGGAAATTTATAATTGGTGATGGATGTTGACGGTATAGATACTGCAATTGCTGGAAGTTTGGGAGTTAAACGTAAGTTAAATTTTTTTCCTCTGGAACAGCCATACGTATGCTTAACCACGTAGCTGCTTATATTAATATTTATATTTTAGGTTTTACAACACATTCTTAGGACTGTCTTCTGGATTTGTTGTTTGCATAAAACCTCACTTGTAAAATAATACTCATGTCAATAACCAAAAAGTCACAAAAATAAAACAAATGGAGCAGAGAAAGATTCCAATTCAAATTGGAATATGTCTAGAGCTTAGAAAAATCTTCTCATTAGCTATATATTTACAGTATAAATTTCTCTGAGGAGAATTTAGGTTTGTGGTCTATTTCTCTCTCAGTATTATCCATATAAAGTACTAGACTTTATATAAAAGTGCCATGCCAAGTGGCAGAGTGATGAGGTACTAGCAGCCAATGGGTAATTGATTGATGAATACACTTCAGAGGTTTGTTGTAGTAAAAATACTCCATGCCCAACACTAGTAGTGAAACCCCTTTCACTTTGTTTTAAGTCTCCTCTTTTTCAGCTCATGATTTAGTACATTTCTCCCTTCCCTATCCTCTCCCCAAACTGTCTCATATATCTCTCCAAGTTCCACTTCAAATTCATTGCCTATTTTTGTTACTAATTTCTATTGCATTTATACATGTATGTATGTATATGTATATATAATTTGAGTCCATATAATCCTATCCACATGTAAGTTTGCAGGGCTGAATGTTTGGCACTGGACAGTGGTGCACTCTTCCCTGGGGAAATCAATGTCTCCCATTTCCAGCTGTCCTCAGTTGTCTATAGTTTTTTGTGTAGGGCTGAGGCCCAAATGGAATGACTCTGTGAATCACCTCTGTCTAATACTGTTGGCCTTGGCATCACCTTATGAGGATTCAAATTAATGCAATATTAATCTTTTTAATTTTATTAAGAATAAAGAGTCTCATTTTCTCCCTCCTTCTGGCCCACCAACAGAGACAGTGTGCTCGATCTATTGGGAGCTCATCAAATCCAGCTGGACCAAGACTGAATGAGCAAATGACCTAACTGGACTCTATGAATGTGACTGCCAGCGGGGACTGACTGAGAGGCCAACGATGATGGCACTGGGACCTAGCTCTTCTGCATGTATTGACTATTTGGGAACCTATTCTATATGAATGCACATCTTCTTAGACTGAGATGGAGGGGGGAGGGCCTTGGGCTCCCCATAGGACAGGGTATCCTGCACCATCTTAAGGAAGCAGGGGGAGGACGGTGGAGTAGTGGGGGAGCGGGAGGGCCGGGAACAAGGGGAGTAAATGTAAATTTTGCTTTTAACAATAAAAAAAATAAAAAAAGAATAAAGAGTCTCCATTAGATTTCTAGTATATCAAAGCCAGTGCTTCTAATAGAAAATACAGGTAAATACTAGCTCTTAAGAAAGTGAAGTAGATTGGGGTATATTTAAAGATATGAGAACACACTGCAGTGTGGAAAAAAACTCAGACAGAAACAGAGTAAATCTCCTTAAAATTCTGGCCTAATATTTCTTAGGATGGAACTTTAAGTAGCAATAAAGTAAAAACTGAAAGCTCTATAAACTATGGAACACAGGGCACAGGACAGAGAATGCCATTTAAATGACTCCTGAAGGGACACTTTCTTACAGTTTGTTTTAGTGACATGAATTCCTTATTTTCTCCCACTTAATATTCTTTAAGTATCTGGAAATGATCATTTACTTTAATGTGTAATATTTTCAGCACAGTGTTTAGACATAATATTATTTGTGACATGGCCTCTTTGGGACCAAATGGCACTTGGTCTGTGTTTTCAGTGTTGTGCAAACTGAATGTATTTCTAGTTCCCAAGTTAACAAGGAAGTACTTAGTCTATTTTAATTATTAATTATCTGCATTTCTTGATGACAACACACCAGAAGGAAGAATCAATTGATAGTTCGGATAATTTCATGTAAAGTGTCTGATGGTTCTATTGTAAAGTAGGATCTTACAGTTTTTGGAAGGAAGAGCATTCACTGCTTAATCCAGTATTCTCTTTTGCTTCTAGACTGTCTTAAATTGATCTTTGGACCTCTTTGTCAGTCTCATAATGTATCAGAACTCTTTCTCAGGGAGGCATTTTTAAAGTGTAGAATAAAACACCCAACACTACCAAAGAAAACAAATATATTGAGATTCAGCTTACTTCACAATGTTCCTTGTATTCTACGTTGAAATCATCCATTCTAGCTATGAGTTGGTTTTATAAATACTGAGACGTAAAAATTGGGACTTGGGACATTCCAGCCAGGAAAGTTGACTCTTCTGTTTTGCATCCTTTGCCCAGGCTTCTGAAATTTCCATAGCCATGGACCTAATTGCATGTCTGTGACCTTCAATGCATCAAGTCCCTGGCCCATAAAGCTACTATGTTTAGGATCCCCTTTTGCCTGGGAAGTATCTCCTTTTGTTTTCCCATTCCACCTGCTACCATCTCCACAACCACAGGTCTGTATAATGAGAGCCATATTTTCCTGGTCCACTCAAGCAGCTTATGCACCAGCTTTATCTGGCATAGCTCCAGTCACACAGTGGGCCAGATTTTCACATCAGACACTCAACCAAGCAAGAAGTCCACATAACCAGTCACATCACAAAGCAAAAGCAACATGAATGGCCTGGAAAGGATGTCTCCTATGAAACCAATTAGTCTTAGAAAAATGTTCTCTAATGAGAATTACCTAGGTGAAATACAGGACACAGAATTTTAAAGAAAAAAATGAACTTTGTAAAAGAATTCAAGAAGTTTAAAGAAGACATGGATAATAAAATTAATAAAAAAGTCAAATAAGAAATTAAGTAAAAACAGAAAAAAGTATCAATTTATCGAAGAGCTGACTCTTTTACAGAACCTTGAGCCAACTAATCAAAATAAAGAAATATATAACCTGAGATACCAAAATCCAGAATGGATGAGGAAACCAAAATACACCAATGGAATTCAGAAAATCGTAAGAAATACTTAAAAACAATGTACATTCCATTATATTGGAAAATCTAAAAGAAATGAATAGATTTCTGAACTCACTCATACTGCCAAAGTTAAATCAAGAAGAGTTCAACAATGTAAACAGAGCCAAGACAAATGAGGAGACTAGAATAGCAATAAAAAGCCTTCCAGTTAAAAAAATCATCCAGAACCAGAAAGATACACAGCAGAATTTTATAATCATTCCAAAGAAGATCTACATGCAATACTCCTTAAATTATTAAAACACAGAAACAATGAACAATCAAAACTTGTTCTATGATGAGACTATTATAGTAATACAGAACCAGATAAAGACACATCAGTAATGGCAAAACCAGTATGAAACAAAGCCAACAAGCTTCAAACCAATATTCATGACATTTACAGGTAGAATGGTTGGATCTTTAAAAGATTATACTGAGTGAAGTAACCCATACCACCAAAGAGAACTATCTCAAGTTCTATCTCATGTGTGGTTCCTAGCATCACACAGATCAAGGGAAGCATGAAGTTCTCTCAGTTGCACTGACAACACTCCCCAGAAAGCTACAGACTAGTGCAAACCCTAGTAAGGGCTGTGAGAGACCTCTGTTTGAATTATGGCTAAGGGTAGTCCAAGGCTCTCCAAAACAATGTAGGTCATTGCTATTCCCTTTGGAAGTCTAAAAGAGGTCGAAGGTAAGCCCCTATTGCTGAAGGCACCACACACTTTTGCACTGGAACTAACCCGAAAGTTTCTTTCCTGTGGTCTATAGCACTGGAAGTACTGTGCAGTTTGTCAAGAGAAGACAACAACCAATAGCTCTGTTCAGCCGGAAAGCCTGTGAGCCAGGGCAATGTCCAGCATGGCAAGAGAAAACAGAAGCACTTTTATGTTGGTGGTAACCAATAGCCATTTAACTAGATGTAAGACCCACACAACAAGGAGGTATATAATACCTGGTACTGGAAACCTAGCCAACTACTCAGGACAAGTGGCATTGGATCTTAAGACAGAACCGATTACTACTGCTTTACTGCACATTTCCCAGCTACAATGTCAAATTCATACCTACAAATAAGTGTAGTGCCCCCATCATCACAGAAACTTCTTTTCACAGCAAATGAAGACCAGTGCAGGAAACTACAATTGGATATAATGTAGAGATAAACTGATCTTGGAGAGGCCAGTCATAATGAATACATTACAATACAATCCTGCATGTAAGGTTTAGAGAACATTGCTTGAGAAGGGATGAAAAGATTGTAAGATGATCAGGATTTTTGTTGTGAGATTATCTCATAGAAATGGCTGCCTAAGCAAGACTAAGCCATGGTTAATACCGACATTCTAATGTGGAAGGGTAAAAAAATCTCATCAGGTCCTACCCATAACAAACAACTATAGGCAGCAAATGACTGCAAAAAGAGGGAGGATTAGGCCCACTCAGCGACCATCCCCCTATTTTGTTATTCGATTCCAGCTCTGCAAAGATATACACATAAACACAAACAGCCTCAGAAGATTGTAATTATGTATCCGTTCATAAATGTATACATGAGTTATAACAATAGTAACCACAAAGGCATCTCCAACGGCAATGGTGTTAAGGAGTGGGGTGAGCTGGGGTGGAGGGATGGGACATGGGACGTGCTGAAGAGAGTAAAGGCAAATGGGGTGGGGTGCCAATCATATCTTATGTAGCTTGGGTTAAGGTAGCTTTTCTCAAGGTTACCTTATTATCAAGTCTGTTTAAACAGTAGTACCAGAGAAAACATTGGGAAATTTTGTTGTTTGAACCTAGTCCATTGTTGATTAGTTATCACAGTAGAAGTGTTAGTGTCAGGTTACATAACATCCAGCTTTTAAGACACCAACACCTAAGTCCCTTTGGGGATGATTCATCTACACCACTTCAAGCTTGTTATGGCTCTGTTTGGATATGAGACAGCTACACTGTCCTTTTGGTTCCTAATTAGTTCCATTCCTAGGCTTAATTTTTGACTGTACTGAAAATGTGGATTTCCTTTTCATTGCATGAACTCTTAGGTAGTGCTAACAGTGATAAAGCTAATCATCCTTATTGACCCTGATATCAGAAGTTTCTTTGTTTCTTTTCCCATTACAGTGATAACATACTGTGGTAGCTGGAATGTAACTGGTCCCCATAGTCTCATAGGAAGTGAGTGGCACCATTAGGAGGTATGGTTTTTGTGGAGTGGGTATGTCCTTGTTGGAGGAAGTGTATTACTTTAAGAGAGAGCTTCGGGATTTCTTATGCACAGGGTACCACCCAGTGTTTCAGTTGACTTCCTTTTGCTTGTACAATGTAGGACTCCCAGTTCCTTGTCCAGCACAATGTTTGTCTGCATGCTATCATGTTCCCCGTCATGATGATAATGAGCTGTATCTCTGAAACTGTAAGTGAGCCACCCCTGTTAAGTGTTTTCTCTTATAAGAGGCGCTGTGGTCATGGGGTCTTCATAGCAATAAAAACACTGACTAGACACATACCATGACAAGGGCAACTCAAAGGAGAAAGCATTGATTTTGGCACACAGTTTCAGTGCATATAACCCATCATGATGGGGAAGTAAAGGCAGCGGGAATCTGTAGCATACTATATCTTCAGTCAAGAGGCAGAAAACCATGAATACTCATGTGCAGCTCATTATACTTCTTTTCACACAGCCCAGAATACTGGTCCAGAAAAAGGTGCAAATGGCAGTACATGTGTCTTTCCACTTCAACCCACCTAACCAAGATACCATAATCAAGGCATCCCCAGAGGCAGTTTCTTCCAGTGATTTCAGAGCTGATCATGTTAACAACTGAGAATAACTGTCAGAGTATACATCAACCTAAGATATTCTTGGTCTCAGTTTTCAATAAATAAAATGTTGCAGAAATGGTTATGTATATTACCATTTAATACTTGAAAGCAGAAGCTGCAAATTCATCTATTTACATGATATGAAATTCAATCAAATTTTGACCAAATTGTTTTCCTCACAATTTTTAATTTTACAAGATGCTTTAAAATAGACCCAATAGTTCACGGATTTTGTCTCTGTATAAGTCATTTTACAAGAAAAAAATAAAACAAGTTTTGTTGTTTGTCCCAGAGGCTAGTTTCCTCATTCAGACCTTTCTGGCTCTTGTCTCTGGTTCATCTTGGCATATCACAATGCAGGTGGGCAAACCAATGATGACAGATGGCCATGGGAATGATCATGCCAACAGAGCAAGCACCCTGCATGTTGCACGTAAAAATCCAATAAGAACCAGGGATTTTCCTTTTCTTCTATTTTACACAAGAATCTTAGCCTTACAATGTGGGACAGCAGTCAGTATTCTGAGTAGACTTTTCCCACTCAGAGTTAAAAACAATAATTATAAAATCTGGCCATACGAAATAATCAATCTTTGTGTTAGAGAAACAATAGCTTCAGGATATTCTTAAATAATTGAAGGGGAGACATTAAACGATGCCAAGAATACAAGCATACATTAATTTCTGTTTGATGGAGATTTTTGAGTTATGCCTAAGTGATTTTTGGGTCTAGATTTATGCTTTGTCAAGTAGACAAAATAGAAACAGATACGAGGCTGAATCCCACTGTGAGAAGCTATGGAAAAAAATCTTGTTTTATTATTCTCTGCCCTCTGGGTTATCAATCAGAAAACCAAAATGAAAAAAATTATAATAACAACACCCATGGATCCTGGCTGGAGGTTTGAATATCACTCATATAGAATATGCAATTATGAAAATTGCATTTCTCATTTTTAAGTGAACTTGTTTTTCCAGTATAATTAGTTTTAAGAGACAAGATCTCAATAACCAGAAAGCAGAACATAAATGAAGATAGCTAAGAAATGTTCTTTTGCTTAAAAAAAAACAATCAAAAGAATCAAAGTTTTACCTTGTAAAAAACGTATGCCAAGACAATGAATAACTTAGCTTTAGGTAAAATGATGATTGTTTTGCTGAAGATGGAGAATTGTAACATTTGCTGTTCTTTTAACCATAAATGATTTTTTTTCTGCTTGTCTGATTTCATAATCAGAATCTGCCACGATGCTATTTACATGTGACATTATTTGCAAAAGCAGAAACACATTCAGGGCATCTGAGTTGATAATACATAAAGTGAAGGCCCTTGCTGCTTTTACAGAAACTTTGTTATTTAAGTGCAGTCTTGACTAAGATGAATCATACTTCTTGAAAGCAAGATTCAGCCATGCACAATTGGGCAACTTTCAATTATAGCGTTCTTGAGGCTTCCCTTGAATAGGAGTAGTTATTAACATTGGCCTCACACTGAGATAAAACTACATTTTTAATCTTAAAGCACTCACAGTGTTTAAAGCCACACCACTGTGAGAGCTTTTCCAATGTCCTACCGCTCTGCTCACATTGTCATTGTCCCAAGAAATCTCAATTTTCTGAACTCTCAGTCTATGGCATTAGGGAATATGGTTGTTTACGTGATAGTGGATGTTTAATGCTATCCCCATTAAATCATATCTGTGCTTCCAAAATGCAAATGCCTTTTATTATGATGGAATATGCTATTATTTTTGGGCAAAAGACTCATTTCTTATTAAGAGATGGTGTGGGAGAAGAAAGTGTAAATGATCATAATGGAGATTTAGAGGAGTAAGTGTAAGAAGAAAAACTATTTTAAACTGCTTCTCTGATTCAAAAAATTTGACCATCCATCAATGAAGTAACAAGAATTTTTTTAGGGTTATTGTGAATTAGAATATGATGCAAAATGACTATTCCTCAAATGAGTAGTCTCTACACTTTGTTTCCATTTGTGTTGAAATAAAGGAGCAGACAATTAGCTTAATATGTAAAATAAAACTATGCAAAATTTAAACAGGATAAAAGTGCTTTTCAGGTTCTGATTACATAAAGCCAACTGTCTCTTCAAGCTATAGAAGTGAGTTAATTTTTAATTCTTTGAGACCCTGGGGGATAGTTACTGTCCACAGGGTCTTAAGTTTCATGTTGAGTATTGGATGCATGAGAACATCATTCACTATTGTGAAATGGTGAGAGAGAGGGTGGAATAAAGGAAGCACATAACAGGTGGCAATGCACTATGCATCTCTAAACCAGGGGCTATAGAGATAGTGTTCAGTTAGGGCTTTTATAGTGAGACAGGACAGAAAAACAGATGACTTTGTGACTCAAGTGCAGCTTGCAGTCCAGGAAAACTGACCATTGCTAAACCAGCAAATGAGCTATTAGGGAGTAGGAATTGAAATTTTCAGATTTCTGTTCTTGCATAGTGGAGAGTGAAATGATTCTGAAGTGTTGACCTCAGGTCTTGGCATTCAGTTTGATATTTTTAATTCCTATGTGGAAGCTGCTGGTGAGTAGAAAGATGGAAGAAAGATTTCAGACAACTTTATATAGTCAGTGTAAATATAAAATGAATTGGGCAAAATGTCTTGCTGAAGAAGTGAAAGCCAGTTTGACAGTTTGCCCCAGACATAGCATTGCTGTATTGTGTTGGAGAAGGAAGCTCTATTAGGCTTTCCCTGCTTCTTACCACCGTCATATGTTTGCCCAGACTCTACCATGCATAAAGCTTGTGACTTTCTCTTTTTCCAATTGGAGTTTCACACTAGGAAAAAACTATATTCTTTTAAGTATACTAGACATTTCGTTATAAATTTTAAAAGCTCCTGCTTTTTCCTTACAGACAGATATTTGAGGAAGTTGGTGAGAAACCTAAATTGAGTATCCAAGCACCAAACATAATGGACAATTACTGTTGGGACCATTTGGAGTCTGGCCTTCAGCTGCTCTTCCCTGCTGGATATATTTACCTCTGATTTAGGTTACTAATTTAGGCACGTGTTGCTTTGCATTGAGGATCAGAGGATAAGGTTTTTACCTGTTGGCCCACCTGACTGTTGGGTATATAAGCCTCCAGGGTGCTATTGAATAAAGAGCTTCTTACCAGTGACTAGAGGTCTGTCAGTGTGTGTCTCTGTCCCTC
>JAQHUG010000035.1:10793669-10817700 GCA_028555095.1 Dicrostonyx torquatus
TTTAATTATGTGTATGTGGAAGGGAAATAGGGTACATGTGTGCAGGTGCCTCTGGAGCTACAGGTGTTGATCCTCTGGAGCCTGTCGCTGCTAGGAACAAAACTTGGGTGCTCTTAACTATTGAACTATCTCTCCAGGGCTATTAGGAATTCTTGAAAATGATGATCTCTATTACAGAACATTAAATGGGAATTTTTCTGTATTTTAGGGTCAGATCCTTGTAAAGTAAAACTTAATATTCATCACGAGATTCTAAGTGTAAGGGGGAAGGAAGTAAGCGGGCACCACCAATGACCAACTGAACCAGTAATCAATTTCAATCATTTGGGTGGTGGTGGTAGCGGTGGTTGTCTTCTTCTTCTTCTTCTTCTTCTTCTTCTTCTTCTTCTTCTTCTTCTTCTTCTTCTCCTTCTCCTCCTCCTCCTCCTCCTCCTCCTCCTCCTCCTCCTCCCCCTTCTTCTTCTCCTCCTCCTCCTTTTCCCCCTTCTCTTTTAAAACATATTTTATTTTATTATTTTGTATGTTTTGGTGTTTCACCTGTGTGTATGTTTGCCCACCATGTGCACAAAGTGCCCATTGACTGAGAAAAATCGCCAGGTCCCCTAGAACTGAAACACTTAGGCTTCCTTGTGGGGCTGGGGATCAAGCTCAGGTTCTTTGGAAAAGAAACCAGTGCTGTTAAACAATGAGCTATTGCTTCAGTCCTGGCAATTATTTCATGATGTGATATCAAAAGCACGGGAAATGATAGGATAGGTCAACAAGTAGTGCATCATAGCTAGAACTTCTGCATAGTAATTGAAGCAATCTATAGAAATAAAGGAAAACAACAGGATAGGAGAAATTATTAATCCATTATACACACGGTGAGAAGTTAATATTCAAAATGTACAATCATCTTTTACAGCTCAATAGTAATAAGGTTAAATGACCTTACTTAACCATGAACAAATTGCTTAAATTGATATTTCTCAAAAGTGAAAATAGAAGTGGCCAACAGGTTTTTAACAGATCATCAGTAACACCAACTATCAGAGAATGTAGGCTAAAAGTCAGTGAGATATCATAGCCAGCATGTAGAATGGTTATCATCCAACTGTTGTAAGAATGAAAAAGTTTGGAATCTTGGTATATTATTGTTGGTAATATAAGATTGGGCATTTATTTGGAAAATGGATTCTTTACTACTTTAATGACATAATGACATCTAAAAGTTCCCCTTCACGATACTTACCTCAAAATATTTAAACTGGGATCTGAAAATATATTTTTATTTTCACATTTGCTGCAAAATTAGTCTCAGTAGAAAACATATGGGAAAACTTGAATGTCAAAAAAAACATGAATGGATAAAGAAAGTGACATATACATGGAATAGACTGCTATTTGTTCATAACATGAAGGAAATTCTGGTCATTGTGGCAACATGGATAAACCTTGCAAGGTGTCAGGCTAAGTAAAACAGTCTAGTCACTGATAGACAAACACTCTACTTAGAAGTTGCTATTTTTCTTAAGGACAGTGTGTCATTACATAGGATTTGCTGAACTGGAAATAGTTATGTAGACCAGGGTAGCCTAAAACTCACACACATGTTCTTGATTCTGACTCCCAAGCGGTGGAATTGAAGATGAGAACCACTATTCCTTTCTTTTTAATTTTGTTATTTCCCTGAGACAAGGTCTCTTATAACCTAGGTTAAACTTGAAACCACATTATAGTCAAGGATGACCTTGTATCGCTGATCTTTCTCTTGCCCTCACAAGTGCTGGACTTGCATGGTGTACCACTGTGTTTGGTAATATTGCTTACTTTTTTTGATTTCTAAGAGAGTGACTTTTCCCCCACAATACACACACACACACACACACACACACAATCAAATGTAGACTTCATTTAGAATATCTAACTTTATGTTTTGTTAAAGCAAATACTACTAAGCCACCTTATAGCTAATTCTGATTAAGGAGAACATTCTTTATACTCTCCATTTTCCCCTTCTCTGTTCAGTGGGATTCTTACAGAAGCATGTGGGATGTTTTCCCACTGCTAAGCCTTCTAGTGATATGTAATTAGCTCAAAGGCAGACATTGCATAAATATCCTTAATTGAGACCTTTCTATTTGAACTCTATTCTGTATTCTGCTCTACTTTCTGGAACACATAGTTTTCAAAACAAGCTGGGATTGATTGCAAAATAGCTGACATTTTGACTCTTTTTACTAAGACTGAGAAATTGGCACATCTGATTTTAGAGTATATTGTCATAGAATTTAAAATGTCTCTGGACATTAGTTTTTTTTTCCAGTGTGAATGTGTAGTGAATGTGGGAAGACAGCCGTATCTCATCAGTCAACATTATTTTAGGCACAATGTTTGCTTCTCCTTGGGTGACACATATACCAATTATCCAGGGAAATTCAGCACTGTCTCAGCTACTAGCAGGTCTTATTTATGGGTTTCACTATCCCTTTCTTAGATACATTGCAATGTCTACATATGTCTACAAATGTCACTTCAGTTTCTATGACACAATTGTGATAAATACTATACCTGATGATCCAGGAGTGATTCAAATTGGGAAAACAATTGACTTTGACATTTTTTTAAAATAATACTTTTGGATCACAAGTTCTTTGAAATATAAACACTTACATAGCACTGATTGAAACTAGTGTATAGCCTTAAAATTGTACTCTGTTTTCTTCTTTGAAAACTCCCACATCAGAATAGATATTCTACCTTAGATTGTCAGACTGTAATTATTGTTCTGGATAAAAGTTAGTAAATATTATATTTACTTCTAAAGGGTTTATTGTAAAGTCCCTGCCAAAGGCCAAGGTGAGCGATTGAAAAAAAATCAGAATCAGACAAAATGGATAGCATTGGTCATACAGGAAATTTGTGTTATACTTCTTTGATCTATTTTTTTTTTAGATTTGACTATAGATTTGTGATTTTGACTTTAGTCTCTGACTGTACATATGCAACAATACATCTCTGAAAGTGCTCCAATATTCTCTTAATCCCAGATGCCTTAAGTAGTGATAGGTAAATTACTCATTCTTCCTGTATCCAGGGCAAGGAATTGATCTTAGCATAGGACCGGACTATCCATAGTATTCCTCTATTGTTGTTTAGGTGCATATAGTTTTGATATTCGTATGGTTATGACATGGTAACATAACAAACAGACTAATACAGAGAAAGTGTTCTGCTAAAGCATATATTCTATATAAATCTGTCTCACATAGAATTTTTTTTTTTTGAGACAGGGTTTCTCTGTGGCTTTGGAGCCTGTTCTGGAACTAGCTCTTGTAGACTAGGCTGGTCTCGAACTCACAGAGATCTGCCTGCCTCTGCCTCCTGAGTGCTGGGATTAAAGGTGTGTGCCACCACCGCCCGGATCACATAGAATTTTATACACCTTGTAAAGATGAACTTAATGTAATCTTATAAAACTTCATTGGTGACTATTTTTATTTTTCTTCATTTTGAGGAAAATGAGGCATAGAGCAACTAAATAACTTACACAAAGTTACACCTCTATTAATGGCTAAAACTGTAATTGTAATTCAATAAACATTAACTGCAGGTTCCCTAAGGGTAGTTTTAATAAAGAAGCATCAGTAAAGATGTTCTTAATTCTAAGACACTGGTATGTCTGCATAAAAGATACAAATGTTTTATTCAGTCATTAGCAGTCTCAAAATTAAAAACAATCCACTTGGAAGTGCATTTATTTTTCTTGTACACTTTTAGAAATTATTCCATTTCTAATTCTAAAAACAGACTTGCCAAAAGTGCATTTTTGATAAATAAAATATAAACTCCTGCAAGTTAGTTGTAAGTTCTTTAAAAATGAAACTCTGTCTTAACTGTTAAGTATTAAAACATTAAAAGGGAAAACATTGTGACTTAGAAGAATGGGTTGAGGGTAAAGGCAGTAAAGTTACCCAACTTGGCTTGTGTTTGTCAAGCTTTTCACATAGGCATTTATTAATCAAAACTTTGGAGGAAAACCCATCTCCCCATCTCACAAGACATCAACGTGAACCTCAAAGAGATTCTACTTGATAAAGTCAGTAATTGTTCTGTACTATTTCCTAATCTTGTTGGTGTCACAAAAATACTGATGGAGAAGACTCAAAAGGGTCTATTGGGGCTCACCGTTTGAGTGTTCAGTCTCAGCTGGTCACTTTGCATCTACTGAGGATGCACAGAAAATACTCGCATGCATTTCAGTTTACAGGCTCCTTTTTATGCCACCCAACATTCTTAGCCCAAGCAATGATGCTCCCCATGCTTAGGGTGGGTCTTCCCACCTCAGTTAACTGAATCTAGAAAGTCCCTCAAAGACATGCTCAGAAGCTTGTTTCTTCAGTGATTCTGGATCCTGTAAAACTGACAATCAAGATGTGTGTTCCACTTAGCTCCCCCACCCCATAAAGACTATGTATATACAACTTCCTTTCCAGAAATAAAGTCTTTGGCATTAAATTTACTAAGGGATTTAGTTTGGGAATCTTTGCCATGGATACAAAAGTTGGCAATGCCTTGAGCTAATATTTTATATATGTTACTATGTGGGCACAGAGAGGGATGATTACTGATTCTAACCTATATAAATACAGTTATGTCAAAATTAATAAAGCAACAAAGTTCTATCAGAGTGTAAGATGTATGAAGGGAAACTGGAGTGCAATATAGAGAAGATAATAAACATAAAATGACCAAAAAAGCACCAAGGTTATAGAATCTTACATAAAACAAAAATTATCTTTTCTAAATGTGTTCTATTTACTAATTACTTACATCTGATCCTAATTTCTATAATTTTCTTAAATAAGATGTATCAATATTAAAATTTTAGAAAATGAGTCAATATTATTGGCAAGTAAGCAGAGATAGTATGAAAAGCTGGCTGGGTAAGATGATTTCTATAACTATAACATTTATGTTTTATCCTTAGTATTTTAAGAACAATCTTTAAGGTACTATTATTTCATTAATTAATTTTTGATTATTGCTTCATTTTCTGAGAGAAGCAACATAAAGGAAGAAGGATAACTTAGGCTCATAACTATTAGCCCTCATTGTGGGTATGGCACAGTGGCTGAAATGGCTTCCCATGGTATTGGAAGCTTGCAATTGTTGGCCATTTCCTGGAAGATCAAACAGAAGAACTCTCATGTTGAAAGTATGAACAGGCTATTAACCACAAAAGCCCACATCTAGTGGTACACCTGTCAGTCATGATTCTTGCCTGAAAGGTTCAGTAACCTCCTCCAAAGGGACCACCATTTGGAAACCAAGTGTTTAAAAACATGAGGCTGTGGGGATCATTTTACTTTCAAATCATAGTTATCATTATCACCACAGATGTGAATATTAAAAATGAGTCTCTGAAGAAGTAGGGACATTGCTTAATTTTATACAGCTGGTGTTATAATCTTTAAATTTTATAAATTTGATACAGACCTATTTGTATGCATTTTCTGGGGAAAGAGCATACAGATCTCATCAACTTCTCAAGAAGAAGATTTGAAAAATGGTTCTAAGATGCACATATTGAATCAAAGAGGATGCTTGTGTAGGGAGCCATTACAGTCTGATGGAGGTATAGGCTGTAAGAAGGAAGAGGCTGAGTACCATGTCTACTTGGTAAGGTTTGCTTTTTGTCCACATAGAATAGGACAGTGTAAATAAACAAATATGTTAAAGACAATGGAAGGCTGCTTTTCTCTGTTGGAAGAAGGACTTGGAAATGTGAAAGAGCGGAAGCTGAAGTGTCTTGAATTGCACTGAGCTAGATGATGACATATGTTTTTCAATATGTGTGATGTGCATAGAATAAATGTAAATATGTGTATGCACATATGTATATGCACATACATAAACACATACATTCATTGTTTGCTGCTCAACCCAGTAGCTTAAACCAGATATTTGTATCCCATGTATTGTACTCCTTGACCACACTGCTATAGAATTTCAAAAGCTTGTTGATGGGTAGAAAGTGAGAAATTATTTTTATCTGCTAAAAAATCCATTTTTCAAAGTCTCCAATAAAATATGCACTAAATGTGAAAATCTTTGATGCTTTGGAGAAAGTAACACTCTCTTCAAAACCTATCATGTAAACTTATCATGTATCATCTGTTTTCCTAGAGTAGTTCCTATTTTTACTACCTTTCCAAAATAAAATGTGTGCTTTTTTGCAATTGAACTAAATAAGATATTTGTAAATGAAATATTGAATAATATTGAATAATAACAAATAATTAATAGTTGTTAAATTTTCAGGAAGAATAAAAGCTAAACAGTGTGGTGACAATGTTCTTTAAACTCTCTCAGTTAATTCCTATGAAATCCTTAATTCAGATCTGTTAGTATCATCACTTTATTTGGAATGAAGTTCAGTGATTCTATCCATTAAATTTCTCTAATAGTTTAGGCTCTGTTTCACTGATTACTATGAATATCCCTCAGTCAGAAGCCTGACTCGAATTTATTGGATATCCATGAAGAAGACATTGGGTTAAAATATCTCTATTTTTCAAAAACAAAGCCTTTGTGGGAAGTGAGTTCATGACCCCCTTTTGTCGTCTGTTCTGTACTGGATGGAGGGAATTTTATGATGTTATAGAGCAGTGCTTTAAGGAACTTAGGAGAGTTGGACATGAAAGCCCACAGCAACTTTCACTACTCAACTTCCTTTTCCTTTCTAGACATTGTGTTTTCACTATCTAAAAAAAAGAAAGAAAGAAAGAAAGACTGAAAAGAGGTATTTTATCATGCAGAGATAGGCCCAGGGCTAATGTGCTCCACATGTTTGCCCCTGACATGGGGACTGACAATTGGTGGAAATGGTAGTGAAATAAAAACAAGGATTAGAAAGGCTTTCAAGATATCCAGTCACACTGTACTTGCTGAGAGAGGTGTGTAAGTATAAGCCCCAAATGACTCAACTGAAATCCCTGTAGAGATTTGAACCAGCTGTAGTTAGAAATACAAAGCAGACACTGTGGGGACATAGCCCAGATGGAAAGCAAATGGCTACAGAAAGCAAACAGAACCAAGTGTGAGAAGAAAGAAGGTATCATTTAACAGCTGGCAAAGGGAAAATAGAGTGTCTAAAGTAATCAAAACGGGCATCCAGTATAGCACGCATGCCTGAGGAGATACTGTATGCGGCGGTTTGTAAGGGTGGAAGTTTATTTATATATTATATGTGCCTTATTTAAATAAGTAGCCATCAATTTGCTGCACCTTTGATGAGATTGGGTGGAACTGTTGAAAGCATAGCCGTGGGTATAAAATTAGAAAATGTTGTGAAGTATATATTAGCAAAACAAGATTATGCCAGGAGAGGCTAGGTTTGAGTGGGTTTTTAAAAATGTTTTAATTTTAAGGGTTTTAGTTTTAAATTAATTTTAACTAATATTCAGTTTCTGTTCAATTGCTATTTTGTATCTGTACATTTAAGTAGATACTGTTTAGTATTTTAATTCTTGCATATACTGGGTAATGATCAAATCTGGGTGATTATCAATCCTTTATTTCAAATATTTATCATGTCCTTATTATGAATGCATTTAAAATCCCCTCTCTTAGGTAATTTGAAGTTTACAACGCATCAGTGCTAGTGTTATTCACCATGGGTCGCCATAACACATCCAGCCTTTCTCCTCCCTTCAGCACTGTACCCATTATGTCACTCACAAGAAGAATTTTAAATAACTGGTCTAGTGGAAGCTGAGCATGTACTGGTGGTTACCAGGACTGGGAGAATAGGTGAGTGTGGTTGGGAGGGGTCGATAATACTGTGTTTTAGAATAAATTTATCCAACAGAAAACATGAGAGGTAGGTAGAGAGATTTTCCAGGTGGCCTACCTCAAACATTGTCATCTTCACTATTAACTGCCCACTCAGAGCCCACATTTACTATAATTGATGAATCTGTCCTGACACACTGTCATCATCGTAGTCCATAGTTCACTTCAAGGTTTAGTCTTGGCGCTGGGGATTTCACAGATGTGTACAACTGAGGAGTGATATGTGCCCAACATTCCAGAATCATATAGAATATTTACATTGTCCTAATAATCAGGTTAGGATGCTCTATTCCGTTGATCCCAATCTAGCCCCTAATCTTTTTCTTTTTGACTGTCTCAAAGTTTTGCTTTTCCTAGAATGTCATGTAATTGAAATTATGTAGACTTTTGACTGTTTTTTTTCTCTTACATATATTTATTTAAATGTACTTTACATTTCAATTAGTATTTAATTTTTTAGGACATAATATTTCTTTTGTTTGGATTAGTGATTCCAAATTTAGGTGATTATGAATAATGCCATGCTCAAGAAAAACAATCTTGAGTCTGAGAAACATGCAAAATATCAAGAGAGTCAAGAAAAGGAGAAACCCATAATTATACAAGTTTCATGATGGGCAATATTTCTTTATCTTCTCATTCTTTTGACTGAGTCTTCAAAACTGCAAAACTCTTATTTTAGTGACATCTTTCATCAATTATTTCTTTTATGTCCTAGGCCTTTGACGTTATACCTAAATTATTCTTATCCTTATCGTCAAATAATCTAGGTTTTATTTTAGGTTATCTCCTTACAGTTTAAAATTTTTCATTTTTCTGGCAGTTGTAGGATCTGTGTCTATCATGATTGGATGCTGATAACACTTTTTTGAATGACTATCATGACTATAATCGTCCCTATATTGCCTTTGGTTTGTCAAAAGATCTATGCCTTCAGGGGGTATTTCTAGCACTGTGCTTATCTGTTCTGCTTGGGTCTCCAATTTTTGGTTATTATAACTTCATAATAAGTCAGAAATGAGGTAGCATCAGTCTTCTAGCCTCATTTTCCTTTCAATGCCGCATTAGTGATTTTTGCCCCTCAGTATAAACTTCAGAATCACAAAACAACTCACCAGGGCTCTGTTTGTGATTGTTTTGACTCAAATTACTAAGAATTTGTTGATGGTTTATAACTCTCTTATATCAGATATCAATATGTACTTTTGTGAAATTGTTTCTTATTTTAATTTCTTCAGCTGTTTTTGCTGTTAGGATAGTTACGGACTCATGCAATGAGTTAGACAGCAGCCCGCCTGTGTTTAACTGTTCTGTAGGACTGTGAAGAATTGTACTTGTGACAAAAGGGAGATGAAATGATGACTTCCTTTTTGCTATGTGGAATACAAGAGTAGCTAGAGTTGGATTTTTTTTTTCCTTATCCCAAATCAAGTAAGCTCTCAAAACTATGCAGCAGGTAAGATTCTAGTTAGAGTTTCTTTCTAGAACAGGCCTTGCTAAGGGCACTGTGTCCTCATGTCCCTTGCAAGCACACCCTGGTACAAATGTAAGAGGGCTTTTGTCGGACACAAACTGTGAGAAACTCCGCAAGCTCCTGGAGAAGACCGTGACAGTTTATTCAAACTCACTAAAATTTACCTACTCCCAAAGCTTGGTTCCCTTAGCGGTTTCTGTTTGTTTTTAAAATAAGAAGCCCTTCACAGGCTTATGTGTCTTCCTTGACAGCATCCATCCTAATCTTTTCATTTCATTATAATTTTAATATATGTGTTTTCAAGACAAGTATTATTAGAGATTTAACCCTCGGGCATGACCATGGTAAATTGTCAGAGATGTGTTTGTTGCAGGTCAGGGTTTCTTGTCTCAGCACTGGTTTCTGTGGTGAACAGGGCTCCCTGTGTCTGTTCTGGAAAGCCATGAATCCCTCCTCTCCCCATCCATCTCTCTCTGCCTGAGAGCTGAGACTGCTGTATACTCACTCCTCTTGTGGATCTAATTTGAGGCTTGTTTTTTTCTTCTTCCTTTCAGTGCTCTTAGACGTTTTACCTATTGTTCGGGCAGAGTGGCGGCATATAAGCTCCTTATGTACAGAAATAGAAAACGGTTGTATGGCTGTTTAGATTTGAAAAACAAATGCTTTCCATTTCCCATACTTGTTAAGTATTTTTTAATCACTTCTTCTAGACATAAGATTCTGGAACTCAAAATATGTATATATGCTTTTTGAAGTTAATTAGAATAAAGTTAAATTTTTGTTATATTGTTGAGAATATATTGGGTCAGTTGCCATTAAATTGATGGGCTTAAGATTATCTCATAATTTTATTTGCCTTGTAAAAGAGTTCGCTAAACTGTTTATATTAACTTATAATTAACTACTAAAACTGTAAATAAGTGTATGAATTTAAAACAGAAAAATATTAATCTACTTTAGTCACTAATATATTTTAAGGATATTTAGTAGAAATATGTGAATGCCTGGACAAAACTTGTTATCACAAGTGAATCTTAGCTACTTTGACTATAGACAAATTTATATAAAATAAGTACAAACTGCAGCGTCTACCATATGGAGTGGCATATTTGGTTTTAATTAGGGATCTCACTTGTTCTCCTTCAAAAAAGGTATAAATGACTACTGAACATCTTTTAAAATTAAATGTGTAGATACTTTAAATTTACATATATTACGAAGTTTTAGTGAAGTAAACTCTCTCCATATATTCATATTATTGAGAGCATAAAACTGTGGGGCAAATTGCATGGTATATCCACAGTAAAACGTTAAAAGATGATTTCACTGTTTATTTAGTCAGGCAAATATAAATTTCAATAACTGAACTAGAATGTTGGGTCAGTGAAATGGATAAAGGAAAATAATAATATATAGTACCCAAGTACTATATATATATATATATATATATATATATATATTATGTGAATTGACATGTTTAAACTGAACATTAATAATGATGTTCACACTTTTGCAGTTCTCAGCCCTGCCCCCTCTCTTCTTGCTTTGCCTCTCTCTCTTACTGTTTCCACCTAAGCTACTTAATTTTGAAAGATATCACATGACTATGTGAGTTTATAAGTGAAAAGTAGCACTCAAGTTAGCTACTCAGTTAATGTACTACCTGGTAAGGATAGGTTATGGGCCACCTCTTGGATGCTCCTCTGTGCTGTTTTTAAATCATCATCCATGTTCTTTCCATTCTTCTACAAGCTGTTCCTAACAATGTGCATACCCATAATAAATATGAAGGGTTCTTTTATCCTTTGAAATTTCACATATACATATGATGATTTTGGTCATATCCAGACTTCACTCCCTCCTCTAGCATGCCCCAGGTGTCTCACTACATTTCTCTTCCAACTTCTTAAAAATTCTAGCTTGGAGAGGGGAGAGGCTCCTAAGACCACTTCCTAGGTGACAAGCTAAGGGAAGGAGAATAAGTTTTCCTTGGCTGTGTAACTACTGGTAGGTTCAGCATGTCCCAGGGGATGACCCTATATTCATACACATATGCACAGTGCTAATTTGACTCAGTAGGTTAAATAAATAAATAAATCACAGTTTTGTAAAAGACACAGGAAAGATAAAGCTAGCTGCAAGTGACAATATCGTGACTCTTAAGGAAGCAGCAGTCTCTGGAACACAGACTGAGACCCGAGGAAACTGGTCAATTTGGGCATAGAAAGGGCCTGGCAAATATAAAATGAATAAAATTGGGACTTCTGAGAGGCTCAGAGTCTGGACTTGACATTGTATTTCATGAAGTAACACAAACTATTCTGCGCTAATTTTGAGTAGTTTACTACATGCTCTTCATTATAGGTAAAGGCAGAAATCTGTTGGGGAGGAATAAGGGTCATCACTCTATCCAAAATAAAAAAAAGAGGAATAACTTCATTAGACCAAAGTCAAATAAGTAAGTTAAAAATATTCTTGATCCATGCCTGCCAAAATGCTTTTCCCTTTCCCTTTTCCTTCTCTCCTCTCTCCTCCCCTCCCCTCCCTTCTCCTCTCCTCTCCTTTTCTCTCTCAACCTCTTTGAATTTAAAGTGATGTCACAGGCCAATGAAGATAGCTCAGTGGGTGAAGGCATTTGCACCCAACACAATGACCATAGTTTGATGTTTATATTCAACATGTGAAAAGAGAGACAGATTTTCTCAAATCGTCTTCTGACTTTCAAATGAATGCTTTGGTATTCGCACACACACCCGGGGGGGAGGGGCATGGAGAGAGAGAGAGAATAAATAAATACATGATATAAAAGTGTTTTATAAGATTTTGTGTATGTTGGCAAGAAGGAATCATCATTTGTAGATGAAGTGTTCCAACATGAGTTCATGCTCCTCTACTGGATAACACAGAGGTGATCCTGTCAGAACAGTTGTTCCCCTTCAGTGCCCTCCTCTTAAGAAAGCTTCCACAGCCACCTGTATTGGGCTGTCCTCTTTCTGTAGTCTGTGTTCTTTCTCTTGTTTTGTGTCCTATTTCTGATGGGGATTTTCTATTCTGCTGTATTTTTAATTATATGAATATGCATGTATCTATGTGTGCATATGTTCTCATGTGAGTTCAATGCCTCCAGAGATCAGAAGAGGGTGTCAGATTTCTTGGAGTTGGAGTTACAGAAAGTTGTGAACTGCCCAGTGTGCATGCTGGAAACAGAAATGGTGTCTTCTGCAAACTAGTATTGGCTTTACATTGTATTGCTTGTTTGTCAGATTTCCTATGTTGCTTAACGAAGAACCAATTTAGAAGGTTAATGTGAACATTTCTGATTTGTGCTTGACATTTTTTTGCTAAATCTGGCTATTTAATCGTCAAATTAATTTTATGGGTACAATCATAGTATTGCAAAATGTTTGCATTCTAAACATCAGGGGGCTTTAAAATATAAGTGTTTAATATTCCTAACTGTTCCAGTGTGTACACAGCTCTCAGATTTAAAGGTCTAGGAAACTCACAAACAGCTATTTATAATCATGCACCATTTATATAGTGCTAGAATTATTTAACACAGCTGTCATTCTGTGAGCACTTGCCCTTGGATATTGGTTGTTCTTTATATGCTTGATACACCTGAAAACTCAGTATAGTCTCAGTAACAGCTGGCGTGGGTATGGAGTGAGAACAATAGCATTTAACAATAATTATGAAGAGAGCAGCTTTCATGAACAAAGGTTTTTGCCTCAAGTTAGTGACCTCCCCAAGGATTACTAATACTCATAATTTATTATTCTATTATTAAAGAATAAAAGCATACTCATATCTGACAAGCCAGTCAATTATTAACAAAATTATTAGAGAAAATAGAGGACTCAAATCACATTTTTGTTTCTGAATGAAAGAAAAAAAGGAAAAGAAAAAGTGGACTAATGAGATGGTTCAGTGAGAGAAAGTGCTTGCTGCCAAGCCTAATGACCTGAGTTCAATCCCTGGTACCTACATGGTAGAAAGAGAATACATTTCTGCAGTGTCATGTTACATATTCAATTGCTCACAATAAATAAATAAACCTAATAAAAATTAAAACATGCATGGCTTTTTATAAAGAATCTACCGTTTGTAAGCTTTATAAATCTGTTGTTGGAAAACATTATATAAAGTTCTATTTAGTTTTCTCAGACATAGGGATCTAATGCATATGGATGCTACTATAGAGAATGTACTATTTAGTGGACAGAATGTTTTTAGTGTTTCTTGTAGACATTCCCAAGTAATAAAAACAAAAAGCAGATAAAGGGTATGGGCTGACTTCTCTGAAATGAGTTCAGACCGTGGGCATTTCTGAGGAGCTCCAGCCCTGTCCTTTACACAAGAAAATCTACATTCCAGGACCAAACAGCAAGTTTGTGACACAGGTGGGCTATTACTGCATGTAATACTTTATTTTCATTCATATCCTGTACTTGAGGTGTCATCACAATAGCCACAAGGTCACACTAGGCTGTTATAATTTAAATTAAATGAAATAAAAGTTTCCCAGTTGTTCATGGTCTACTATCATGCGAGGATCTCTTTTCTAACAATTTGTATAAATCCAATGGGAAAAAATTCTAAGAGGGGTAGTGGGGGAGCGGGAGGGCCTGGGACAAGGAGAGGAAGTGTAATTTTTTCTTGTCACAATAAAGAAATAAAAAATAAATAAGTACATGAAACATATTTTTGAATGAAACTTCGAGTTTTATTCAAATGATCTGTTGCGTAACTAACTTCTGATAAATATGAAACCACAAGGATATTTCCAAGTTGAAAATCATTTATTAATCAACAGATTATTTTTCTGACTGTGTATGTGTTGCCAAGTGTGTTCAATGCTTTAGCTGTGGGAGATGTGTGAGTCCTAGAGATCTGCTGTCATAACACCTGTATTTAGTAATATAACACTGTGAAATGTAGCATATGTCAAGAGAATGGTGTCAAGGTATATATTTTAACTTTATTTTTGTTCAGTTGACCCTGTGATAAACACATGAACAATAAACAAACTACACATGAACACAAGAAAATTTGGGGAAGTGAAGAAATATTTACTTATTACCTTCACTGTGAAAACAATTCATGACATATCTACATGTCCAATCTCATCAGGATATGAGTTTGGACATCAAGTATATGAAATTTCTTCTGTGTTAGTTGTACCCCAAAGAAGTATAAGTATTTTATTATTTTAAAATAGTCTTTCCCCAAAAGTTACTAATGATATTTACAAATAATAAGTTTTATAGAATAATTCTGAACATGTCAAAATTATAATCTTTTCAAAATTTCAAGTATTAGCATTTTATTGCTTTATATTTGCCTGAGGTGATAGTAAAAAGTCTAATTTAATATGGAAGATGAGTAAGGAAGTTGTATTTGTTGATCTTTTATTACTTTTTAGCTTTAAGGACTACAGAGTACTAAGCTAGTAAATAGTACCTTTGTGGCCTGCATAAGTTAGTGAGCCTTCCGAAGGTGCAAACCATCAATGACTGATTAGCTTTAGCCTAGCAACCACATAGCATACAAAGCATAATTTATATTAATTATCTCCTTTCCTCTCTATAGACTTTCCAGATGATTTTCGAAGAAGTACAGCTAAATTCTGCTTAAGCACACACTATCTACAAATTGTATCATAATCTACCACAAACATGAACATGTTACTTCCCTTTAGTGAATTTTTTTTTATTTAAAATCTTTAGGTTTTCATTTTACATACCAACCCCAGAACCCCATTTCTTCCCTTCCCTCATCCCCAGTCTTTCCTCCTTTTCAGGCCCTCATCCATGCCTCATAGGGGGTAAGGCCTTTCTTGGGGAGATAACAAAGTCTGGCACACCAACTTGAGGCAGGACCAAGTCCCTCTCACCCTTATCAAGGCTGAGCAAAGTACCTGCCGTAGGGAATGGTCTCTAAAAATCCAGTTCGTGCCTCCTGGTGCCATTGCCAGGTAACCCTCTTCAACACATTAAGTCACATAACTGTTACCCACATTCAGAGGGTCTAGTTCGGGTCCATGCAGGCCAGAATCATTGAGCTCTCACTAGCTCATGTTAGCTGTCTCTGTCATTTTCCACATCATGGTTTTGACCCCTTTGTTCCTTTGATCCCTACACCCTGTCTTCACTGAGCTCCAGGAGGTCAACCCAGTCCTTAGCTGTGGGTCATTGCAATTGTTTCCCAGTTACTGGATGTAAATAGTATATGGTGATGACAATTAGGGTAGTCACTAATCTGATTAAAGGGAAAGGCCCTTTCAGACACCCTTTCCACTATTGCTAGTCACTTTTGTGGATTCTTGAGAATTTCTCTACTCCCAGTCGTCTCCCTAACCCCATAAAGGCTCCCTCTATCAAAATATTTCTCCTTTTTTCCTTCCTTCCTTCCTTCCTTCCTTCCTTCCTTCCTTCCTTCCTTCCTTCTTCCTTCCTTCCTTTCTTCCTTCCTTTCTTTCTTTTTAATTTTTTTTTTTATTTTCAAGACAGGGTTTCTCCATAGTATTTAGTTCCTGTCCTGGAACTTGCTCTTGTAGACCAGGCTGGTCTTGAATTCACAGAGATCTGCCTTCCTCTGCCTCCCGAGTGCTGGGATTAAAGGTGTACGCCACCACCGCCTGGCTCAAAACTTCTCTTTCATTGCTCTCCCCCTCTGCCCATTTCCCAACTCAGCTTTCTTGATCCCTCATGTTTCCATCCCCCATCCCCTCACTTTTCCCTGTTTATCAAGGAGATCTTAACTATTTTCCCTTCCTTGGGTCCTCCAGTCCTTCATTGGACATAGTATCTCTAACAATCTAACAGTGTAACAATGTAACAGTGTAAGTTTTAGTCAACAAGAAAGTAGGAATGAGAAGAGATGCATTTCTTAATAACAGCACTGATTTTTATAGAAAAAGCATGCATCATAAGAACAGTCATTAGTTTTAATAAAAATAGGTAAACAGAGAAGAAAGGACAATATCATTAATAGTGTGCTAAGTCAACTTTCCGTCCAATAATATTATAAATTTGTTACTATCATCTCATATTTCTGGCCCCCAAAGGGAGTGTCACTATTAGGAGTTGTGGCTTTGTTGAAGTAGATGTAGCCTTGTTAGAGGAGCTAACTGTAGGGGTGGGCTTTGAGGTCTTCTTTGCTCAAGCTACACCAAATGTGACACAGATCACTTCTTGTTGCCTGTGGATAAAGATGGAGAACTCTCAGCTCCTTCTTTAGCACCATGTCTACCTATTTGCAGCCATGATTCTCACCATGATGATAATGGAATAAACTTCTGAAAATGTAAGCTAGTCCAAGTTAAATGTTTTAGTTTGTAACAGCTGCCATGATCATGGTGTTTCTTTATACAATGGAAACCCTAACTAAGATAGGGGGCTACTGAATTATAATTTTGCTCAGCCATAATCATCTACAAGTCATCATAGCAGACTTGGCATGCTTCTCTTAGGATCAGTGCTCAATCTGTAGGCAAAGATGGGCAACGGAACGTGGACTGGAGCAGATCAGAGAAAAAATGATAGAGACTTACCTTAGGCAATTGTCTAGATGAAAGAAAACTCCTATGGACTCTTGGAATTTGTAGCTGTTTTAAAAACAAAACCATGGGCAATTTTAGATAATAACAAAGGGAAATGTCTCAAATACTCATATATTCATATATTTCATATACTCATATATCTTTCATGTGTAATTCATATATTATGCATGTGTCCTAAAATTCTTAATTCCAAAATATATTCTCTGGTAGGATGATATTTGGGAATGGGATCTTAGGCAAGTAATTAGAGTTAAATTAGTTTATGATGGAATCTGTGTCCTTACTGGACAGTAACAGGAAAAGAACCTTATGCCTTATATTTGCTATGTGAGTATGGAAAATTAAGAGACCTATAATCAAGCCCAAAGGAGTGTCCTTTACAGACACCAGATCTGCTGTGGCTTTGACACTGAGATTCCCAGTCTGCAGAATGATAAGAGATAAGCTCTGTTTAAGCCACCCATTCTGGCATGTCCTGTCATATCATTCCATGCTAAGACAGTGTCTTTTACTCTACTTCCACGGTGTCACATGGTGACCAATTTCTGTTCAGCGTTTCCTGCCATTAGTATTCTTCTAAGTATCAGGCCGTTTCTAAGCACAGTTCAGAGAACTGAAAGGAAATGGACAATTTTAACAATGATTTGGGACAGATCATTTGCATTTTTATGCAAATGTTTAAACAAACCTGGAGTTACAAGGAAAACAATAATGCATGTTATGTGATTTCCTAGAGGTTTGGCTGTGAATATGGGGAAATTCAGTGTGTTTCTAGAAACAGATTGAAGAAAATTCTTCAGACATATTCTGTAGATGACCTTGAAACACAGACATTAGTTAATCAACAGAAAAGAGGAAGAAGAAGAATCATTTCAGGAAACATTAGATTAGTAATAAAACAGTTAACCAATTACAAAATCCTTGCCTTATGACATTATGCAATTACTTCTTAAGAGTTTAAAGTTATTACCTTATCCACTGAGGATGATTGGAGCAAATGTGATGCGTATTTAAAAGAAGATGGTGCTCTTAGGATGCTGCTTGCTTTCCCAGCAAGTTAGGGCATCTATGGTGGCAGTGGAAGTGACTGTGGCTGTCGGAATAGACCAATGGGACAGAAGTTCTGCAGTATCATTAAATGAAGAATTTTTCCAAAAAGAGACATAATCTGATGTTTTGAAGTTACCCATGAAAAATGTAGAACAGAAATAGAAAGGTTCATGCTTCTCTTTGGATTTGAGGAAAAACAAAGCGTCACAATTATCAGGTAATTCTAGTTTATCTTCTAAATGTTCCCTGAGACTGCTGGCTTTCATATGTCTCAAAGCATGAAATGGGTCTATATGAGATACAGTGTATAACTGTTATTCTGATACTAGGGACCTATGATCCTGAAGCTCCAAATATCTGTGATAAATGTTATATCATAAACTTTAATATTAAAAGTATAACCTAGTCTTCTAGGGAACTGTTGAAGGCCATCATATCTTCTGACCATAATTTTTGTTCATGGTAAATAAGGTCTTGGTTTGCCACTCAAGCACAAAGAGACTACGCACTCTTGATTGCCCATTATGAACTGAATATTATATGGTCTACTCAACTATAAAATTGAATGTGCATAGCAGCATTCTGCTATAAAATGGAAATGGTATATAAGAACCTAGGATTGAACTGGCTCAGAAGGAATGAGTAAGCAGTGCTAGTATGTGGCTCATATTTCCAGTATGCCTGGTCTTTCTGCTTTGGTGGGTCTTTCTAGAGCATAACTTTGATCCTTTGGTTAGTAATCTATAACTAATTAAAGAAGAGGAAGAAACTCTTGACTCTTCATGGATGACTCTACATGACATCCTAGAGTTAGCTAGAAGTGGACAGGTATTTCATTACAGCCCCACTGTAAGTTCTAAAAAGGCCAGTGAAGAGAAAGCACCCTCATGGGCAGAAATCTTATATAACTTCACTACCCAAAAGAATTATAATAGACTTTCAGACCTCAGCCCTAATTATGTGGTTTAAGAACTTAAAAAAAAAACTCAGTGCTTATGAAGACACAGATGTAGGCTACCTGGAACATTCTGCTTCCCAACTAAAAGACAAATTAGACTACTTAACTAAGGTTGTTCTTCAAAGCCAAAGAGGATTTGATCTCATCGTTATGAAACATGAAGGTCTCTGCATGGTGCTGGAAAAAAAAAAAAACCTCATTGCTTTTATGCTGATCGGTCAAAGACAATTTTAAAAAGTTTAGTATGGTCAAAAATACTCTTCATGCTACCAAAAAAGAAATGTAAACACAAATCCATCCATAAACCCTTGATTTGTAAAGCTGTCCTGCTTTCAAGTTTTGCTAGGGCAATGGCACAAAGCCTGTGGGAGTAGCCAACCATCTCTGATGTGATTTAACTCCTAGTCAACAACATGGAACCCATACCTGGCACTGCTTAGATGACCAAGCACATGAAACTAGATAGTCAAGGGACCTAGTGTAAAACCAAATACTACTGTTCTACTAAAAGAACATAACAATAAAGTGACTCCCATTGACTTATAGATTAATGTCTTGCTCAGCCATCTTCAGCAAAGCTTCCACTTGCATCAGATTGGGACAAATACAGAGACTACAACCAGACACTATGCAGAGAGTGAGGGACTGTGGGACACTCAGCTCTAAATGGGATATTTCTATCAAATCCTTCTTCCCAGGGTTCAGGGAAACCCTCAGAAGAGGAGACTGAAAAGTTTAAGAGTCAAAGGGGTTGGAGGACATCAAGAAAATAAGGTACTTTAAATCAACATGATCAAAACTCATATTAACTCACAGAGACTGAGACAGAGTGCTCAGGGCTGGCACCGGTTCTCGGTGTACATATTCACACAACCAGTCTAGTGCTGTTATGGGATTGGAGTGTGTGAGCCATTCTTGTGCCTTCTCTTGAGCTCTTTTATGTCTGTTTTCTTTTGTCTAATTCTGATGTGTTAGTTTTCTTATATATCATATATCATATCATTATGCCTTACAAGTCTATTTACTTTCCAATGAGATATAGAAAGGGAGTGGATCTGGATGGGAGGGAGCTGGGTAAGAACTGTAAGGAGAAGAGGTAGGGTAAACCATAATCAGGATATACTAGGAGAAAAAAACACATATATTTTCAATAAAGGAGTAAAATGAATTACATGATAAAATAAGGAAAAAATAACCTTAAAATCCAACCCACCAACCAAATGATAAAACTCATCAAAAATCTTACAGCTATTGTCAGTCCTATTGAGTTCATATAATATTGCTTATATGTATATGTCCTGGTTGAAATACATGCCAAGTTACCATTTACATGGAAATTTGCCTAACTTCTTGTATTTATACAGCTATGTTTTCTCAAATGTAGAAGTTTGTGCAATTTTTTCTTTAAATTACCTTTGAGGCCCCCTAAATTTATATATTGACTTGATTGAATCCCATGAGGACATCACATTCTATTTACTTTCTCTATTTTCCTCTTTAGAAGACATTTTTATTAACTGTGTCTTTGATAGTTTAATACATGCACATAACACATTAAAGCGTCTGGTTCTCTTGTCCGTGCCTTTCAGCTGGTGGCTTCTGCGCAAATATATCAGACCTTCAGTGTAATTTGTAAATATAACAGAAAGTGCTAGACATTAAAGTAACTTTAGGGAATGCATATAAAACTCATAGCTTAAAACAGATTTCAGTGTTTTCCTTCTTACTGAGATACCCAAATGATCCTCCAAGCATTCCCAGATCATTAAAATCTGTTTTTTGTTATGAAGCTTTAGATCACATATTACTTTGACAGTGACATCTACAGAATTTATGGTCTATCATATTTATGAAATTATGAGGTTACGTTTATTAACATTCAAAGAGTTTCATGTTTTCTCATTTTCTTCTTGAACCTTGACTTTTGCTGATCTTTATTTTCTAAGTTACCAGTTTTTTTTATCTATAATGAGCTTGGATATTTGACCTCTTCCATATCATATTTCTCAAGCTATCATAGCTATGGTTTTCTTTCTATATTTTTTGTAATATTTGCTTCACATATTTTGTTCTAATATCTTAAATAATTACTTTAATATCTTGAAGGTTTTATTATTTTCTTGAATTTTATTCAGAACCCTGCCATTTGATTTATACACTCCTTTACAGATATTATATCTTATTCTCAGGTATTTCTCTGTATGTGTGTGGTGTGTGTGTGTGTGTGTGTGTGTGTGAATTGTTAATGAAGAAGCCATGAATTTGAAAAACAAAGAGTATATGGGATGGTCTGGAAGAAGGATAGGAGAGGGGAAATGGTTTAATTATAGTATAATTACAAAAACTAAATATATAACTTTTTAAAAAGCATACACACATTCAAACACATGCAGCTGTTGTATGTTGGTCAACTACATTTCTCCATGAGGTCTGCCAAGGAGTGTTGTTGGTATACCCTGTCTCACTCCATTGAGGGAAGGTGATTTTTCCTTTTGCCAGCAGGAACCAATTGCAAATAGCTTCTTGGTAAGGTGTAGGGTTTGGTGAGCACTGCCCCTCCTCTTTGCTGTGATGGATTTGTGATGTGCTGAAGTTGTACAGGTTTTGTCCCTGCTGTCACCATCTGTGAGTTCGTATGTTCATCCGTAGTTGTGTCTGGAGATACACTTTTGTCTTCATTTTGATCTTGGATCTTTGGGAAATTTCTGTTGTTATGTATGTTGATTTATTTGCAGAAGCCTATTTCTTTCATTTTTCAAACTTCTAATGTTTTGATTTTCTTTATTTTAAAATTTGTTTAAGTCTGAAAGACTTACTATTAGCCATTTGTTCATTTAAAATATTTTTTATTTATTTGATGCTGGAGATAAACTGTGGAAGGTGCACCAGCTTTCCAAGTGCTCTACCACTGCTTTGCACTCAAGAGAAGTAAATACACATCTTGTAGCCTTGCTCTGTGTATAGATAGCATGCAATTTTCCTATAAAGCCATGCTTTCAGGGAAGCAGTGACCTCCGTCCTCACAAAGGTCAGCTGGACCCTGTGCCATTCTCTCAACTAATCTGAACCAGGAAAGGAAAAAAAAAAGTCAGAAGCCTGTGACGAAAGCCAGCTGCTCCGAGGCTCAACATCCTAATTAGTATAAAGTGTATAGCTTCAGAATCTTCTTTTCTTATAGCATCATTTCAGTCTTATCTTGAAAGCCCACAAGTTCCTCACAAATGGTGACTCAGATATCTATCCCCCTGGCTTTGACAGCCTCCATCCTCACTTTCTGAGAGTAAGTTCAAGCATCTAATGGGCTGATGGGCTTCAATGTTTAGGCCCATGGCCATGAGGTGAGACAGACATCCACAGTGACAGAGGAGTTTACAGGAAACCCACTTAAGCCTCCATGTTACAGAACAGCAGCTCAGGATCCAACTGTCCATTTGGCCTCCCTGGATGGGACATCTCAATAATGCCATCGATTCTCTTCCCTTAGGCTGACATTTTCAGCAGCTTGAGAAAAGTCTGCTGGACTTTCATCTCCTTCACAGCCATCTTGCACAACTGTAGCTGGCGTGGTAGTCAGCAAGTACTCAGACTTCTGAGCTGTCAGAAAAGCTTTGACGGAGGGTTTGCTCTTACGCAGTTAATGTCTTCTTCAGCTCTGCATCCGAGCTGTCAATCAGACAGTCCAATCTCCATTCCTTCTTGCTTTGAAGTTTGGCTGTTTCTATAGAAAATGGGCCTCAGTAGACTTGGCTGAAATGGGCTAATAACTTCTCAGGAGAGGCCTCTTCATTCCTCATGACTCTGCAGAGTCCAAATTAGGAATATGATTTTTTAGACAGTGTCCAATTAGGCTTACGCAGTGAAAGAAGATTGAAATTTCAGCTTTGTTAGCATCGCTGCTGTGCTTTTACTAAGCCGGCAAATTGATGAGCATGGTTCACACTAGAGGATTCCTATGGGGGTCATGTGGCCAAACTTGTCCTTGCTGGTACTTCATATTAGATTATTTCATGCTACTTCCTGGAAGCCTGTTGGCTTGGCCTACTCCATCCTCACTCCTGCAAAGAGTGCCTGTGTATCTCCAATGCTTGATTACTTCTTATTTATTTGAGCAAGACTGACTATTTTTCAATGATAAGCATGTACCTGGGTATGTATTGTGATGACTAACTTAGGGGGTTCCAGAACTTTGTTTCCATATAATTTCAATTGGTTTATATTTTTAAGGTTTGTTTTAAGAAAATAGCTTCTTAATGAATTGAATAAATAAAATGTCAATGTTTTATATGGATGAATACTAAGTATATTGATGACTATTTAATCTATATTTTAAAAGTTTTTTGTGCACGTATATGGGAGTGGGAGCTGCCTAAGATCTGAATATTATTTTTTTTCAATTTTTTTTCCACCACATAGGTTTCACTGATTGAACTCAGGTGGTCGGGGTTAGAGACAAGCACATTTACCCACTAAGCCATCTCACCAGGTCAAATTATATTGTTCAAATTCATTTTTAACTGTTACATAAAATGCCAAAATTTCTGTATATTAATGGGGCAACATGGTATCCTTTGATACATGCTGTACAATGCTTAAATCAGATTAAACATATCAGTCCCCTAAAAAATTTATCATTTATCTATTATAAAGCATTAAAATACTGTTGTTTTACTTATTTATTTTAAAAATAATTCTTAAGTTACTGTAGTGATATTTCATCTGTATTTTAACAAATAAAGCTTGCCTGATGTTCAGAGAACTAAATGATCACACTGCTTAGCCTTACAGACCAGGTAGTGGTGTTACACACCTTTAATCTCAGTAGTCACACTAGTTTGTCATAGAAACCTGGTGGTAGTGGTGCATGCTTTTATTCCCAGCACTAGAGAGGAATATAAGACGGGAGGAGCCAGTTCTCAGACACAGTCTCATTCTGAGATTCCTAGAGGCAGGATTGCCATTTTGGACTGAGAAAGAGGTAAGAGCCAGTGGCTGGCTGTTTTGCTTTTCTTTTCAGGTTGAACTCCAATTTTTGTCTCTGGGTTTTTATTAATTATACTACAAATTATCATTTTATTTTATGTATATAGGTGTTTTACCTGCATGTATGTAAGTCTGTGGACCACCTAAGGTTCCTGTAAGTGCCAGA
>JAQHUG010000035.1:10819640-10843461 GCA_028555095.1 Dicrostonyx torquatus
TTTGGGACTAAACAGATGTGGAACTTGGTGGGAGAGAAACCTCAGTCAATACTTACATATGTTTTAATTATGGTTAAGAAAGAAGTAGAAGCAGACAGAGAATAACAACAACATTAACAAAAACATGGAGAGAAATGTAAATAATAAGACAAGGAATATGGGGTGCTGGAGAGATGACTCAGTGGTTAAGAGCACAGCTACTCTTCCAGAGGTCCTGAGTTCAATTCCCAGCACCCACATAGCAGCTCACAACTGTCTGTAACTCCAGTTCCAGGGGATCCAGCATCCCCATACATACGTACATACAGGCAAATACCAATGCACATAAAATGAATTACTTAAAAAAAGACAGGGGATTTGTTCATTTTCAGTTCCCACCTTCTATCCCCATAGTTAACCATTCTCTATCATATAAGATTTTTTGAAGACAAACTTCAAAGAAGAGAGATCTACAAGGAAACAGACTCTTCCATTCCTACTCAACAAACAGCTACCTAGATAGCTCCACATTCTACCCTAAGACCTTTATTTTATTCTCATTATTGCTGCAAGGACTGTCCTTCTTTCCTTTGAAAAACTATCCATATCACTATATGGTACAACAAATGCAACATCTATAAAAAGTATGCGACAAGGTGAAAGAATGTTATTTCATGGCATATGTGGTAGAAAACAATGACATTAACTTCTATACCAACATTTATTGAATACTGCTTCTACTTAACATGCAAAATCATAACTGATCCACAGACCCAAAACATGACAATGAGCTGGGAATGCTAATTTCCTTTAACAGACAAGGGTATTAAAGCTTTGTTAAAATCACACAGATTGGTCATTTAAAAGTCAAAATGTGACTATGACTATCTTGTCATGAACTGTTTAGCATCTTGAAGCCCATCCCCTATTTCCTTACCAAAGTTTAATGTTTAATAGGTGTGTGTGTGTGTGTGTGTGTGTGTGTGTGTGTGTGTGTTGGTGTTTTAGGATTGAGTGAGAAATAGATGAACAGTTACAGAGCCATGACTTGGCTAACTGAAGAAATATTCCTTATCTATGAGCAAGAAGACAAAGGCTATTCATGACAGGTGAGTGTGAGTGTTCTTTCTCAGTGAAACAATGGCAGACAGCTTAAATTGGTTAGAAAGGAGATTTAATAAATTGACAGAACACCCTAAGTCTCTATAGATTCCAATTTTATACTAACGTAACCTTTATTCTTGACAATTGATTTTATTGACAAATATATTGATACACTACAGTTTTAGATAAAAGTAGGACTAAATAGCATTCTTTGGTCTTCTCAAGTTATTCTAAAAGAGGCAGAGAACCCAATAAGACTGATTCTAAGAAGAAACCAGGCTGCCTATAAAAAGTAAGCGAATGTTTAGACTGTCTGCACTTAACTCTTAATGGATCAGAGAACTAAACTCCAAAAATAATTTGTTAGTTTTGATTGTTATTTTTTTATTAACAGAAAAACTTAAGTTTTCTAAAGAGAACTTGCCAGTTTTTAACAAAGCCTTTCTGAAAAAAAAATCTTTAAATAATTAGCAGCCTCTGCAGGATTGGGTTCAGATAGAGTCAGCTGTGATTAAAATAAATTGATACACTGTAAAAGATAATTTACATTCAGCAGAAGCTCAAATCCTAATTCAGAGAAAAGATCTCAAGATGAAATACATCCCAGAGTTAAGAAATCTAATTACCCTGACTGTCGCATTTCTCAGCAAGCCGAACTTTGCTTTTGCATCTACACCATTAAGTCAGCATGCTACAAGGATTTAATGGAGGTGTTTTTCACTAATATCTATAGATTTTGCAAAGTTTCAAGAACAAAATACTCATATTTTTAGAGGAATGTTTGTAATTAGTTTTATACTCACAACTTTTTAAATCGCTAGTGATTTTATTTATTTCAAATATTATTAGAACTTTAAAATCACGTAATCTCAATAGTAAGAAATGAAAATAATTTCATTTGGAGAGTATTTTTTACTACTTTTCCCCAGATGGACTTGTTTTCCTTCCATCGTAGAATATCACAATTCTTTGTTTGCACATCTTCATAATGTTTTAATTTACAGCATGCTATAGATGCTCTTACTGAATAAAAGCACTCGTGTAAACTATGATCCAAAGACAATGCATACCACCATGCATTTTTTGAATATCATAATCTTTAACTTTACACCAAAGGAACATTTTTTTGTTCCTTTTGTGCAAATATTTAATTTCTTAGGATAATGTGACTTTTGATGACAAGAAAATGGAAGAAACAGTTCATCCTGAACATGACCTCTGTTATCAAGCTTTTTTTTTCTAGCATAATTCAGGCTTGCTGAATTGTTTAAGCTATTGAAATAGATCTGAAATCCAACAACCGTCCTGGTTACAAATAACAAGCCACGCTTTATTAATCTCCCAAATAGAGACATAAATGTTCCTTTTCTATAACTTAGAAGAAAAACAGCAAAATGTGTAGATCAATAGAGTTAGTAACCAAGAAAAATACACCATTATCTGATTTTTAAAGTTGCAGTCCATTCTTCTCAGATTTCTTAGCTACAACACATCATAATAGTATTTTCTTTAGGCTTATTATATGACATGTCTATAGACTGAAATATAAATACAAAAATTTATATCCTTAAGTTGAATAATTATATATAATTATATGTATATTTTTATTTGTGGGTTTTCATTAATTTATTGCAGAAATACTTTAGTAAGCATTGAATTTTTTATTTGCAAGTTCTTTGTCATAAAACTTTAACATTAATAAAAAGAGTTCTTGTCACCCCAGCATGGTGGCATATGCATAACTGCTGTTTAAGCACTGGGATATGGAGATAAAAGAATCTGGAGTTCATCCTATAAGACAAGTACAAATCTTGCCTTGCTGTGACTTTTTTCCCCAAAAGAAAACCCAACCCACACAAGAAGGGTGTTGAAAGATTGATCAGTGGTTTAGAGCACTGACTGCTCTTCCAGGAAGCTGGGTTTTGTTTCCAGCACACATGATGGCTGACAGTGTCTGTTCCTCCAATTCTAGGGGATCTGATTTTCTTTTCTTACATATAAGGGCCAGTGGTACACAGAGATACATGCAGGCCAAACGCCAACGCAGAAAAACATCTTTAAAATACTTAAAAGATGTGTGTGTGTGTGTGTGTGTGTGTGTGTGTGTGTGAGAGAGAGAGAGAGAGAGAGAGAGAGAGAGAGAGAGAGAGAGAGATATGTTTGTCTGCAAAGTGAACTCAATGGTAAAAGTGCTTGTCACATAAGCAGCATATGGACTAGATTTCAGATCCTTAGGACCCACATACTGGGTGTGCATGGCATCCTGCCTGTAACTCTAGCTTTGGGAGGTAGGGTCAGGGAATCTCCCAAGCAAGCTGAATGGCAAGGAAAGCCATATTGGCAAAACTTGACCCTCCCTCCCTCCCTCCCTCCCCCCCCCCCCCCCTCTCTCTCTCTCTCTCTCTCTCTCTCCACACACACACACACACACACACACATACACACACTCAATTGCATACATAACTTGTGGCCACATTTATGCAAAGATATGTGTATTTGTGTATGCATTCCACACACAAAAGAAAATGAAAGAAAAGATAATGAAACTGAATCTTTAGTTTGTACTATTAATACATGTTGGGAAGCTCACAAACAATATGAGGTGTTTGTAGAGTTAATAATATTGCATTATTTACTTGAAATTTGCTGTGATAAGCATTCTCTGGAACTTTTAACATTGTAGGCTTTTATTGGTCCCAGGACATATATTATTCTGTTGTCAATATCATATTTAAGAAATATTCTTTTCCTGTGTTTTATTGATATATATTTAATGATTAAAATCCACATATGTAAGGCATACAATGTGATGGTTTCTTGTGCATGTGCTTCTTGAATTAATGACCACAACTCCAGGAGTTAACATATCCACCACTTATCATCCTTCACAATTTCCTTTGTTCTTTATGTTTATGATTACAGTGATTTGAGATGATTATAGATCTATGTGTTGATTTCTGTGTTTGTCATTTGTCTCTGTTCCTTGGTTACTTTTTCCTTTCTAGTCTTTTGACCTGGGATCCCTAGATCTAGCCTCATCTCAGATACAGATAAAACAGATTTCTTTTTCTGAAATTGTAGACTAGGATATGGATCCTGGTGTGTGTGTGTGTGTGTGTGTGTGTGTGTGTGTGTGTGTGTGTACAGGATAGCATATAAAAGTAAGAAATAGCCTGATTTTCATTTTATATGTTATTTGATTTATAGAAAAAATACTCATGAAGTTAGTCTTTAGTAGTCATCTCTACTTTTTTCTTGTAATGTGAACTGAATTCCATACTGTCTTTGTTCTATAGTCTCACCTCAATTTTGTAACTTGTTTGCTCTTAATTATTCAGACTTGCTCTTATAAGACATTTTTTTCTGTGCTGAAAGCCTATACTCGCTTATCCCTGACCTGTTAATTCTGTGGTTTAGTTTGTTACCATATGTGTGGATTTGGTTGTTATTTTTAGTCATACACTGGTACTCACAGTGTTTCTAACTCCAAATTATTTTATAAACATTGGAGGAGAAATTATAAATCTCCTTTATCACATGAGATTTTTGTGATGACAGATGGTCTGTTCAAGAGAGTAACAACATAAAAACTTGGAACAGTTGAAAAATTATTTATCAGCAAGCTATTTGATAATACTTTGTGGAAGATACAGATAGATAATAGTCTCTACATTGACAGAACTTACTTAGTGGAGTTGGACTCTGAAAGCACTACTGAAAAAATTTTAACAAATACAAATTCTTCTATTTCCTTTCTGTATTTGTATAAGACATATTACAAAAATCTATATGTAAAAAAAGCTGCTACGGAGATAACAATGAGTAAAATAATAAATAATTTATGATAGTATAATAACTTGGTGTTACAAACAAAATTTTAAATTCATTCTTTAGTATCTTAGAACAGAGAGTAACTGGATATTAACATGGTACATACATCTCCTATCAGGGTCTCCAAACTCATGCCACATGCTTCAGAAATGTATTTCTTTCATACATATTAAAGAATATTTTTATATGTTATTTTTCATGAGGCTTCATCTATGTTTCTTTGTTAAATTAGATGTTAATTCCTATGGTGTCATAGAAAGTAATAATTTCATTTACAGACAGTGAGATTGACAATTAGTAAATGGAACCTCCTGAAACTGAAAAAGCTCCTTTAAGGCAAAGGATACTGTCAATAAGACAAAACAGCAACCTATAGAATGGGAAAAGATCTTTTCCAACCCAACATCTGACAGAGGACTGATATACAAAATATATAAAGAACCCAGAAACTAGACATCAAAATACCAAATAATCCCATTAGATAGTGGGGTATAGAGCTAAACAGAGAATTCTCAGCAGAAGAATATCAAATGCCTGAAAAACATTTAAGGAACTGCTCATCTTCCTTAATCATCAGAGAAATACAAATCAAAGTGACTCTGAGATGCCATCTTACAACTGTCAGAATGGCAACAGAGAGTACTTTGATAGAGGAGGCCATTATGTGGTCAGGGAGTAACCTGGTGCCAGGGAGGCTCCTGGGAAACCACAAGGGTGACCCCAGCTAAGACTCCTAGCAGTAGTCCCTGACCTTGCCTTCCTCTGTAATCATCTTGGTGACTGCCCTAGTTGTCATAATAGAGCCTTCATTCCGTAACTAATAGAAATAGATGCAGAGATTTATAACCAAAAACTGGGTCAAGCTCCAGGAGTTCAGTTGAGGAGAGGGTGGTCGATGTGATGGGCAAACCCACAGAGACAGTAGACCTTACCTTATGGGAGCTCAAGGACTCTGGATCGACAGCTAGGGACCCAGAAAGGGACCAACCTAGCACCCGCCCCCGCATCTGGGTGACAATAAGTAGCTTGGTCTTTTGAAGGGCTCCTAGCAGTGGGAGCGGGACCTGTTCATGATGCTTGAACCTGCTCTTTGGGATCTATTCCTTATGTTGGGATGCCTTGTTCAACCTTAATGCAGAGGGGAAGAGCTTGGTCCTGCCTGAGCTCAATGTGCCATGCTTTGTTGATTCTCATTGGAGGTCTTACTCTAGTGAATGGAGACGGGGGCGGGGGGCAGAAGTGGATGGAGGATAGGGGGAGGTGGTGGGAAAGAGCTTACCCTAGTGAATGGAGATGGAGGGGAAGTGGATGGAGGATAGGGGGAGGTGGTGGGGAAGAGTAGAACGAGAGGAGATAGGGTAAGGAAATTGCAGTTGGTATGTACAATATATAAAAATGAAAAAAATATATTTAATATTCTTTTGTAGATTATTTGATTTTCACCTAATACCAATGAAAAACATGTTATAATGGATAAAGTAGGCAAGACTAGGCAAGCATTAAGCAAAGCAAAACAGAACAAACAAGCAATTTACATAAAATGCAACATTCAGACCATAATGGATTATAGAATTTGAACAAATGTAAATACCAAAAGTGGGACTTAGGGGAGTGGCATTAAGTAAAGTGCCTTCTCTACAAGCAAAGTTCAGGACTCAACACCCGTGGAAAAGTAAATTTTGCAGGCAGCTGTCTGTAACCCTAGCATTAGGTATATGGAAACATCTGGATTCTGTCTAGTAGTGAAAAAAAGATCAATATGCAGCCAGAGATTGTTTTTCAAAAAGTAATGTAGAGAACAGGAAAGGAAGACATGTGACATCAACCTCTCAACCACTACACATACATACATCAAATACATGTTCACAGATATGTGTGCACCACAGACACAATGTGTATACATTCACAGTAGTCAGAAGAATTGAAATAGAAAAGGGACCAAAGATGATATATTTTTGAGCATTTTTTATCTGAAATTTGCAATTTTTAAATGTTAAGGTGGTTTAAAATTAGTAACAGGTTATAGCCCCTGATAAGTTGACCACACTCCACTGAAAGGCCAAACTCCCAAGAATATTTAGGCAGTTCAGGTTGCTTTTGATGGTTTTCAAAACCAAAGCAAAAATGGACACTGTGTCAGGTGTGAAGGGAGGCAGAGTGAGTGAAAAGTGGAGGAGATAAGAATATGATCAAAACTCACTGTATAGAATTATCAAAATTATCAAAAATATAATATATTATATATATAATTAGCAAGAGTCTTCCTAGATGATATCAGCAATCTGTGTTTTTATTTCTGTCCAAATTGAATAATGTGGAGCTAATATAAAATTTCCTGTCTGACCTGAGATCATGTTCTCTTCTATTATGATGCTGCTGGTTACAGGAATATTTCCCTAGACACAGACTATCTCGAAGTTCACTTATGAGAACCAAGTCTTCTTGGGACATGAATAATTTCATTATGTTTGTCAAATATCTTTTATAAATCACTTATAACCCTAGGGATTTTTCGGTGTTGAAATAAGCCTGTCACTTGCAGCCTCTTGCTTGTCTGAACACTGTGTGCTCCACATCATGTGTCAATGGGGCATATTAGTATGACTCCTGCATAGTTGTCAAGGCAGAAGTGTGTGCTGGACTTCTTCCTGAAATGTGTTCTGTGTCTTCTCCCTCAGAGATCAGCATTTTCATGCTTAATTACTTGTCTCCTTTTTACATTAGTTTATATTAACCTATTTTAAACTCATAATAAAATTGCATCAGTATCAAAAGAGATTATTATCAATTTAAACGTGTGCTTATTTAATCATATTATTTTCCATGATCTTTATCTTGCCTTTACTATCCCTTAGATATCTTAATTTTTCTATCATCAATTTCATATGTGTGGTTCTATCACTTACCAAAATGTTGTTATGTTAGTATAAAATTTTATTTTTTGACAACAGAATAATAATGCTGTCTTTTACATTCATCACTTTATTTCTTCCTCTAAATCATGGGTATATCTTTTGTCTCTGGCACATTGATTTTATAAGATTTTCTCTATACAATTATGAAAGAATGTAACTCTGTTCATATTTCACTAGTGTATACCATATGGCATCTGAATTGCTTAGTAGCCATTCTCAAACTCTTCATTGTAACCTCACTGTTCATTGTGTTGAGGGAGAAACAGTCAGCTGGGTCTCCTTTGCCTTGATTTAACTGACAAGTACCCTTTTACTTTTAATGTTTATCCTCCCTTGATCTCAGTGACATTATCTTTTGTTGATTTTCATGCTGCAGAATCCAAGGCCACATACAATCCATCCTTCATCACTCTTCCGCCTCTCTGTAAAAGTTTAAAGGAAAACCACACTGCTTTCAAGTACTCTCTCTGCTGAAAGAGCCTGAATAAAGTTAGCAGAACTTGTTTGTCTCTCTCTTACAGTGCCCTTCATGTATTTCTCCTTTGTGTGGCAGATGTAGCTTTGTTCTCACAAGACTCTCCATCAAGTTAACTCTTGGGAGTTTTTCTGTATGGATCCTTCTGGATGTTTTTCCTGTTTAAAAAAGGGTAACCAAGCCATTGCCTAAGTAATGAAATCTTTTCAATATTACCAACTTCCACCAAATAGATACTTATTTTGAGTCATCGGTGTATACTTTCGAGAGTGTCCTAAAAATTTCTGGATATATCTGTACTTTTCCAAAATCTCCAAGAGATAAGCCAAGTTCATGGCTTTCCCTATCCCTGCTCCACTCATTCTTCCTCCCAGTTTTATTATTTTTTTATTAATGTAATGTGTAGCTAGTTGTTTAAACTTGTGCGCTGACATACTTCTTCTGTTCAGTATTTAGTTAATTACCATGTATCCTGTTTCCTACTTATGGATCCATTTTTTCCTCATTGTTTTTCTCTTACAAAGACTTTAGAGGAATCTCACTTTTACATTTTATATATACCACAGACTCATCCTAAATCATCTGTTTTAATTATTTTTCCTGGTTCTGTAATAAAATATCCTGTCAAAAGCAACTTAAGAGAGAAAGGGTTTACAGTGGTTTACATTTTATGGTTACAGTCCAGGATGGTACAAAAGTCACAGTAGCTGGAGCTTATGATAACTGACCAGAGTCAAGAAGCACAGAAGAATATAAATATTTGAGCTCAATTCACTTTCTACTGTATATACAGTCTAAGACCACTAGACAGGAATTGGTGTTACTTAGAGTAGGATGTCTCCTACCTCAAGTAATCTAATCAATATAGCCCCTAATGCTTTAGACCTCATTAAAATGATGTTGTGGCCAGCCATTATATCATCCTCTACAATGTTATTTTATGTTCATAAAATGTAAAGCTAATCATAAATGGATGACGAAATTTAGTATAAAACTTTTAACATGATACCAAAGATTTCTTGGGATCTAGATTTACTAAATTTCTAAAAGGTCATCTCTTTTGAAGTCAGTTTGAGTTTCAGACATAAACACCAAAATAGAAAAGTATCTCCCACACATACTAGGTATTATCAACCACATTCTTACTCAAGCAAAATCTGCATTGCTAATTTCTTTTTCTTCCTTTCTGAGTGCTTTACTGTTTTATCTATTTTATGGGCTCTTTTTCTTTAATCATGTAGTCCTACTATGATCTCTTATAGCAACTGCATCCTATATGTAAATATTCAACTGATCACTTTCACCAAGCTGTTATAACAGTATAGGTGTGAACAGAACAGTCCTAGTGCACTAAAGAAATAACCAAGAGAAGTCTTGGTTATTTTTGTGTATAAGCTACCACATTACCTTAAGATTTCCATCCATAAGCCTCAAAAGGAGTTCCCCAACACTGCACAGACTTCAGTATTGTGACTAGGGTCACACTGATTAATGGACATATTCACGAGATATTGAAAACAATATCATATGCACAATCACCTGCCACTTGGAGAGAAAGAAATTCTTTTAACAAAGCAAACAAGAAAAAATACTACAGCAATACAAAACCTTCCAAATGAGTGAAGAGAGCTCAGTTCATGAGCCTCGGGAAGTCGCAGAGCACAGGGCAGATGAAAAAGCCATTACCCACTGCACGGCAGGCTTACAGGAAAGTTCACCTTTCACAATGATTCCAATTTATTTTCATAGGCCAAGGGCCAGGGCCATTCTCCTCATCATTAGCTTTTTATTATGCTAAGATGTCTTCACCAGGAGAGCACAATGGATACTCTGTGTGAAACAAGAACTGTGCTCTGAAGCTATTTTCCAGAGCTTTGCTTGAGCACCCAGGGTTCGTATCGTACAGTCTTGGTTAACAACCATCTACTTGATTTTAGCTCATTCATAATTCTTAATGTAAAACACCCACCAGATTTATTTGGCACCCTTTTCTGGAAATAGATAACAAATATCAGCTACTGTGATCCTCGAGTTGTCCGTCCAGAGTTTTAATCCTGAAGGGACACCCTCATGATTGGAAGATGCTTAGTCTTATAGTTTGGTGTTATTTTTTAAGATGCTTCGGTTAGGACTATGAATGCTTGCTGAGACTCCAGGGACATGTAATTATAATTATGTTGGCCATATGCTACTGTGAGACCTTGGCAAACCTCATAAACACATTTAGATTCCTCGGTGATGAAAGCAAAGAGCACATATAAACCCATAAGACACCTTAGTAAGTTTAGGACTCCTAATCTTTACATCTCTTTCTGCAGAAAACTCTGATGTAATTAAAATATCCCTCTTTTATCCACATAGTATGTTCTTCAAGATCAAGAGGTACTCAGAGACAGGTCCAGTTCTCAATACATTCACTTTTCCCCTAATTGATTTGAGGAAAGATGTGAGTTCGTGGCATCTATATCTATGGGCCTTGCTCAAATTTTATTCAACATTTTCTTGGCATGAATGGGTTTGTCACAAAGCTTAGCATTTGTTGATGATGATAGGAGGGAAATCATTTCCCTGGAAACTACGAGCCCTGTCTTACAGCCTCCTTCCAATTCATTCTTGTGCTTTGAACATGTTAAAATATTAAGCTTCCTTTGAATGTCAACAATTTTCTAAAGCTCTGAATTTGCCCTAACTTTACAGTGCAAGAAAAATCTGTATTATGAGTTTCTTCTTGCGTTGTTACCATAGCTGTGGAGGGCAGGCTGGGGTAGAGTGTGTATAAAGTGGGAGGATTTTCTCTGGGGATTATAGATGGTTTTCTGTTTTCATATATTTTATTAAAAAACTTAGAAACTCTTTTTTACACTAAACATGTATAGTATAGATATATACATATATGCATACACACATACATATATATGTAGATATATACCATATACACCTTGTATAACACACACATCCTATGAGAGAAGGCACATCCACGGTCATTTTCTGTGAATCTGTCCTTATTTTGACTTTCCCATATGCACACTTGATGGGCAAACTTTCATTTTCTCTAGCTCCTATAATTGTTCATTTTTTTTGTCATGGACAATGACAACAAAAAATTTAATTTGTCCTATATTCTGAGACTTTCTCTCAGTATATCTGGAACTAATGTTTAGGGAAAGCAATGTTCCAGTTCTCTGCCCATATATTGTCTGGATTCTACTAACCTGGACAATGTTGCCTTCTTATAGACTACCTTTTAATGGCCTTCTGTTTCCGCTACAGTTATGACATCTTTTCTTTGTGAACTTCTCACCGTTGAGGATTTCAGTACAATGTTGAAGGGTGTACATCTTGCCCCAAGCTCAGATACCTAATATCTGAGATTCATACAGATCTGTCAGAGTTCATTGTGGTGGTTCTTCTGAGACTTCTTTGACAGATGTGCAGAGAATCCACTGAAACAGAAAATTATTTGAAGAAAACAAAATTGTTGAGCTGGAAGCAATGGCTTGGTCTATAACAGTTGATGAGACTAGGGGATTTTCTGCAAGAAAGAACAGTAAAGGATAAAAAAGAAAAGACAAAAATAGGACATGGAGCTGTTTTGTGAGCGAGATGGGGAAGAGGTGAGAGTGAGAAGAATGTGAAAAGGAATGGGCTCTGCCTTCAGAAAGCATACAGTGTTTCTGGTAACTTTGGGAAATGATGACTGATTGTGAGAGCCACACTTTGCACAGTTTTGGACTTTCCCTAAGGTTTACACAGAGACCTAGGCCAACAACTACATTTTCTCAGAGATAGAAACTTGAGAAACAGATTTGGTTTCAATATTGTGGGACATCAAGAAACAATAAAAAGAAAGAATGAATCAGACTTTAATTTTACAACTAAGAGAAATTTAGTAATACATATTTGAATTATGAATATGACAAAAATTTTAGCATAATTTAATGCAGCTTTAAAAATTTTACATATGAAATGCAGGTATTTGGAAAATTATATGAAAACAGGTATCATAAAACTAAAGATAGCCTTGGCACAGTGTTAGTATAGCAAATAAGCAGAAGAATATTCTTATCAGTGCCTAATGTATGATATGAAAACAAATCCCATTTTGCACTTCACCAAAAGGAAAAGCAATTAATAAAACTTTTCCATTAAGACTTACAGACAATTTTGCTTATCCATTTCCAGCTTTTATGTATTTTGTCAGTAGTTGAGGTATGGGCAGTTCCTTGCCCAGAGGCCGGTTTTGCCAAGAAGAGGACAAGCTCCAATTGGAGTGTCTTTGGCGCTCAACAGTCTCTCGGGAATAGGTCGTGTAGCCAGGAGCGTTTGTGTCTCTTTACCACAGAATTCTAGGTTAGATTAAATGCCATTTTCTACAGCTCTTTGAAGAGGTTGAAGACTATTCATACAGAATATAATCTCTATGTATCTAAAGAACCTGATTAGTCTAGCTATAAGTATGACAAACATAGATGACTATTGATCTACAATTCTTAATATCTATATGACTTAAAGACTAAGTGAATAAACAACTGTGTGATAAATGAGGACAATGACCCTCCAAATGTAAACAATTAACAAGTATACATTGCAATATGGTATCAATACATAAACAATATATAAGTGCCTTCAAAAATAATCTGTCAGTTATACTAGGCCTTAGCCAAAGTTGGTTGCTTCAACACTGCAAATGTGACTTTGGGTGATTGCCCAGGTAGCCAGCTGTCTCTGTGACTTGTTACATATTTTGGAAGTTGTTTGATTGCACTTCCTAATCACTCAGGTAATGTTATTTCCCTTCTCAGATCTTTGATTGGGTTGAAGATTAGATAAATGTACTTAGTTACTTTCTTCTCACGACTTGGCCAATTTATTGACTGCATAAGAATTAAGTTAGTTGACTGAGATGGAGGGGGGAGGGCCTTGGGCTTCCCATAGGACAGGGTGTCCTGCACCATCGTGAGGAAGCAGGGGGAGGGTGGTGGGGGAGCGGGAGGGCCGGGAACAAGGGGAGTAAATGTAAATTTTTCTTTTATCAATAAAAAAAAAAAGACTTACAGACAAGAAAGTGGTGCACTACCAAGAAAAATGAAATTTTGGTAAATAATGAAAAGTTCTCAATTTGATATGAAGGTAAGACATGTCACACTACAAAGAAACACATGTGAGATTGGAGAGTTGACACCTGTGTTAAGAACACTTTCCACTCTAGCAGAAGTCCAGAGTTTGGTTCTCAGAGGTCACAGTTGCCTGTAACATCAGCTCCAGAGGAATAGATGCCCCCCCACCTTATTTTAATCTCCTTGAGCACCTGCCCTCATGTATACATATGCATAAATACACACACACATGCACAAGCATACAATTAAAAGACAATTCTAAAAAGAGAAATATAATCATTCTTTTACATAACTGACAGTGCATTCATGATGCTAAGAGAGTTAACCTTTATATTCAGTAATGACAGCTATTTAAACATTATTAGAAAGACCTTTACTTCTTCTTTCTCTTTTTCCTTCTCTCTCTCTCTCTCTCTCTCTCTCTCTCTCTTGTATGAAGTAAACTAAGAAAGTAAGTCTGAAACTTGTAATCATGATGCAGCAGAAATTTTATATTCAGGTTTTTTTAAAAAAAATCTCATAAAAGAGGAATTCTGGACAAGAAAAGGTGCAATGCTTCTTAAAGTCTCGAGATTGACTATGCACAGGATGCTTCCTTTATTTGAGAGTATGGGACAAAGGATTGAACCTATGGCTTCATGCATGCTATAAAGAAAGATCATGTGTTTGACAAATATGTATACCTGTGAGTAAAAAACTTTATACTATAGTGGTTCTCCTACATTTGGGAATTGAAAATCACCTAATGAAATTTCTATTTTTAACTGATTTTTGACAGTTTCACACATATGTACTATATATTTTTACCATATTCACATGTCTTAACCCTCTTTTATTACTCTTACCTATCTACTGAGTCTCCTGGAGTTATGTTTCTGTGATAATCATTTTTCTATAAATAGAAAACATAATAAATGCAGTAAGTGCATGCATAATCAAAATTAATGGTTTTATGTACTATTTCATAGGGCTTGATAAATATCTGTTGTCTTAGATGGTGGATTGGGGACTGATAATCACATTAGGTGCCTATGCGGATTTTGTGCTGAAATACGGACTGGGTTTTGTTGAGGAATATTGATGATCCTCTCTGTTCTAGTGGGTGGTAGAGAAACATTTTCACACATGGTATGTGTCTCAATAGCTAAGCATTCACAGAATTACAGAGAACTGTTTTTAGAACTCTAAATAAATTTCACTCATGGCACTAATTAATGTTGAATCATAGTAGAAAATGAATCATTTTATTAGACTCATGACATGAAAACAGTTGATATCACTGAAACTATTAATAAATGTGAACTTTATTGTCTATGATAGAACAGATGGTCAAAATACTAATTTAAGTTACATAACAAGGGAGGAATGATAAAGGAAGACAGAATGAGGGAGAGATGGACGGAGGATCATCGGAGAAGGATGGAGGGGGTAAGAGCGAGGAGGAGAGGGGAAAACTGAAACTAGAGTAATTCATCTGAGTCCACTAAGTTCAAGATTTATGTAGCAGTATCTTAAAAGTCATTTAAATAGTACATATGTCTTGTTTACTATTGAAATATTACATTGTTACTACCAAAAGGGTATTGTCTTAAGCATCTTAAGCATATTTTTTATCATTAAATAATTTGCCTAACAGCTTTTTAAACAAAGATATTTGGCCAACTTAAAGTATCAGTGTTTTTCTCTAACCCACTGAAACATCAGCTTTAAAATTTAGTAAGAAAAAATAAAAAGTCGACACTCTTGTATGTCTCAGAAATTCCAAATTGAGTAGTTTTTTGAGCAGAAACTCTTAAATGTGCATTGCTCTTGCCCTGGAGTGCATTGGTTTTCAATTCTCCCCTGATTCAGACCATACTTCCCACTACATCATTTTAAAAACTGTTATTTGTACCAGGATTCTTTCTTTTGGCAAATCTTATTTATAAAATAACAAAGGAATTGTCCTATAGAAAGCATTGATTCATATCTTACAGCACACTATTATTTAGAATTAATACTAAGATATATTTTGATCACTTTGCTGGAATATCCAAATACTATGAATCTGTAGCACAATAGTAATTAAAAAAAAGTGATGGAAAACATCTAAATCCCTTCTTTTCCAGCTTAAATTATAAACTTCTAATTTGGTTAACAATAGTACACCAAGGACTACAGTTTGCAAAGACAAAATTTTAATTATACCAAGATGAGGTTGTGATTAAGAAAGGATGAATCTTGATACAGCTAACAGGGATAATAAATAGTTTTCTCATCCTGTCAACATTAATAGAGAGTGCCCATAAGAACATAACACATCATCCCACAGTTTATAATGAGCCTGTAAGGTTCTCACCCTGTCTAAGAGCTTGCAGCAATTTCATATTATCTGAAATTTGCTGTGTTTCTACTCAAATGATCCTCTAATTGCTGCATAAATTTACATTTTAAGCTCAACATCAACTGAAACAAGTACCAAACACCATTGCTATTCAGGCTTGTAACTTCTGTGCATCAAGATAATAAAATATTTCTCAAATCCCAGAGTATTACTCATCCAGCTACTTTATTATTTGAAACAATTATGCAGCAACAGTCATTTTATCTTTGCTACTCAAAGTTAGTATTTCTTATAGAAGTTCATGGTCTAATAAAAAAGCCATTTGTCAAAACTGATTTATATATGTATATTTATGTATATTTGTAAAAACTAACACATATATATCTTCAAGAAATTTACTATTTAATAAAAAACAAACATTATCTGTCTGAAGTAGACCCCAATAATAGTATTAGTTATATGGCAATTAGTTTGTTTTGTGAAGAATATACACAAGGACTTTCCTTTAAGTAAATTATAAGATCAATCATCTTCAAAAGAAATATTAAAAAAATTGGATATGTTTTATTCCTTCTAAATTATAGATTAATTCATTCAGCAAAATGTAGATAAATTTAACTCAGTAAAAGTTCTTCACCAAATTTTTATTTCTCTTACTATCCATATTGTTTTGTTATCAGCTTGTGCAAATAGGGTCTGCATGTGCTGTGTGTTTCATTGTACTAATAATGAGCAGTCCTTCTTGTGATACTATGTTTACTATAGATTCCGGTGAGATCTTTAAAGTTATAGTGGAATAGATTATGAAATAATTTGTTTATTTTAGAGTCATTTTCATTGATCCCCATTTCACTTTTCTAACTGTATATAATTTGCTCCTCAAGTTTAAGACACTAATTATATTTTATATTGACATTGGCATATATACTGTCTAGTCTATTGACGTAACAAAAGGGTAAGAAAACAAATGACAATATCAATTGAAACCCTTTTAATTTTTACAAAATTTTTCTTTTACTGCAAAATATAAAACCACAACATTACAGATCAAATCTACAAAGAAATCTTTGCCTCCCATACAACCCTAAGCCTGTGCTGCACCTTCCAAAAAGTCTCCTAACACCATTTAAATATACCTCAGTGAGATCTTCATTGACCACAGTAACTAAACTCAGGTTTACTCTCTGGTCTTAATTCACTCAATACTTTGTGTTTAAGTCAGTTTTTGACTTCTGCTATGATTGACACTTATCTCTTTGTAGTATTTTTTCATTTGCTCCTCCTCAGTGTCCTTGGAGACATTGATGAATTGGTCTCCTCTTCCCATTACAGGATCCAGACTATTCAGGTGTTGCACACTTTTTCTTCTTAAACATTCCCTCCTGACTTTTATGGTCATGCAAAACATAAAACTGGTAATTTTCTTGTGGGTAAGGAAAGATTCAGTTTTTTATTAGTGACAAGAAAGCCTATCAAGGAGGCCCCATATATTTCAAAGCCTTTATTTAGTAATCTGATATTTGTGACAGATTAGCTTGCCAGTACATTAATTTGTGGTAACTCTAAGAAACTGATGAGTGACTTAGTGTTCCTTACTACATCTTTGTATCAGTGATATACACCAGGATCACATTTAGTGTTCAGGCTTTATGTATTATGTCAGATCAGTAAAGTTTAATTCCACGTAAAAATAAAAGTGTGGGACATTTGTGAACAGTTCTATTGTCAGTATAAATTTCTGCATTCAGTACTTGAATGTTTCTTCATTTTTTTAGAAAGTAACGTGTATGCACCCAATTAATTTGAATGTGTAAAATGAGATTGTTATAAATTTCCTTAATATTTTATGAGCATGGATTATTTGAATAGGTCACATTTGTGTAATTTGGCATTATAATAATAAAAGAAACTGTAAGGACTACTTGGAAGTTGATTGTGGTTATCCTAAGAAGAAAGAACTATGATCCAAACAAATTGTATGAGTAACTACCACGAGGAAAAACACACTATGTTAAAATGTTAAGCCTTATCTAACCATTTGAACTTATTGTAGGCTGAATTATGATATCCTAAGGCATAGCATAGTTCCATATTACAAATGTAGGACATTGTGGATAAGTCTCAAGAATATTTTCTAAAGGCGCTAATACTATAATGAGAAAAAATAATTGAAATGAATTGAAGGTTGTTTATGTATTGTGCACATTTTAATCATGAGATTACTTTCACATTGAACTAACCATTTATTATAATGTAAATATAATCTTGAAGAGCCTTTGGGTCAATTTTCAGTAACATAGTTTGACTTGTCTACAAAGTGGGTTTTGAAGATTTATAATTTTGTTCTTATAGGAAATGTAAATTAAACAAAAACAAGGCTTGTATGTCTGCAATATTTGTCACAAATTTTTATGCCCTAGCTATTTTCTTCTTGCTTTATGTAGAAACTTATGGGCTTGTAATTTTCTTTTATATTGTCTTTTTTTCATGTTTTCTCTCTTTTTTGTCTTCTTCCATTCCTTCTTCTTGACAAATTCACTCAAAGGCAATGGACTCGCTGTGTGCCTAGAATGGGACAGTGTGCGTGGCTCTCAGAGGTTCCAGAAGTTCCACTTTTCTGGCAGTACTGTATATTTCATAGAAACGGCCCAACTTAAATTTTAGACTGGGCAGGCCAACAGGTGGTACCATATTTAACCTAGTAATATTGCAGCTTAGATTCTTAAGTGCTTAGCAAGCAAAAGCAGTCCTGGAAAATAAAGATTTACAGATAATGCAATAAGGACAGATTCTGATGTAAAAGAACTCTAAATGGGTCACAGTGTTGGATGGATGTATGTAGGCTTGGGAAAGAGAAGTAAAAGCATATAGAGAATTGGAAAAGAAGTAAATCATTAAAAAATTCTTTAAAGAAACAGAGTGCAGATAGTCATAGATTAAAAGGAGTAAAAAAAATAAGCCATGTAGAAATGGAAAATTCAGAGAGAATCTGAATAATCATTTTTATTATTGTGTTATCTTTGATTTTTTTGACTGTAAAGGAGCTACATTTCAGGAGTACAGAAAGACATTTCATTATATGGGCTGCTAAGCTAAACCAGTATATATATTATAAAGGTATCTTCAGTTCAGAATTTGGGTCTAAGGATAAGTTGATTTGCAGAAGTGGTTCTTCTTTTGTTTTCACAGATGAGTACCTGTGGATTGCTTCCAGACCAATATGGCTTGATAGACCACTCCCCTCTGAAAGGTTGCCATGAATAACCTCAAAAATTGCTTTGCTCACCTGCTGACTGAGGTGAACCTAGCACATAGGATATAGCATGAAAGACCTTTTTAATAGCACCCCCAAACAGCAGGAAGCAGTGTGGACAAATCTATGCCCACATTCCCAATTATTGACTATAAATGTTTGTTTGTTTATATTTAAAGGGGGTATGATATATATATATATGTGAATAATTTGCATTGGTATGGATTTTGTTTTATGGATGCAAATTTAAGGTCAGTCTTGTTATATGTATATTTCTGATCTTGACTAAGTTATTGTGATTTGTACTACATTTAAAAATGTAATGTATAATTAAGAAATATTAGTTAATACATAATTATCTATAATAGGCATATTGTTATGTTACTTAGATTTTCTAGATGTATAGAGATATAGAGAGTTAGATAGATATTCTTCAAATATTTCAGAGACCTTCAGAATATGGCATTTGAATGTTTAAAGAACTTAGGACATTTTATGACACTGAGACACATCTGCCCATGGCAGCACCAATCTACTTCAGGAGGAAGATGGGCATCGAATAGGCTCCATAAGGAGTTGGTTAGCCATTTGTACAAGAAACTGTTCTTGCCTGGATTTCTTGATGAACTGGATATACAGGACCCTCAGAGAAATTACTACTGAACTTGTCCAAAGGTGAGATGATCCTTCGGGGTTCCTGCTTCATTAAAGACTCTGCAAGACATTCTGCATGATACAGAAGAAAGTGACTGAACTGTCTTTGAAATTTCCTGCTTCATGGAAAAGTCTGAGGTATACTATGGACCTCTAGGCTGTAATTGGATGCCCCAATGATACAAAAGAACTTTGGGTTACAGTCCAGGCAAAGAAATGTCTCTGCCATTTCGAATGTTTACTTAGGTAATATTATATCCTTCTGGAGTCTTTGATGGAGTTAAAGAATTTATAGTTATAGTTTCCCTTAGTTATTATAGAAGATAAAGTAGATATTAATATTGCAACTGTAATTCTTTCTAGAATTTTACTATGTTAAAGTTAAAACCTTATTTTTTAACAGAAAAGGGGAAATGGTGTGGGAGGTGCTTCTGTCTGTGTGTTGCTTTTCTTGGTTAATGAATAAAGAAACTGCTTTGGCCTGTTGATAGGACAGAACTATCAACAGGTAGGCAGGAAAGATGGAACTGAATGCTAGGAGTAAAAAGGTTGGGGTCAGAGAGAGACACCATGAAGCCACTGCCACTGGAGACAGATGTGCCAAACTTTGCTGGTAGGCCATGAACTTGTGGTGATACACAGATTAATAGAAATGGATCAAATTAAGATGTATGAGTTAGCCAATAAGAAGTTAGAGCTAATGGACCAAACAGTGATTTAATTAATACAATGTCTGTGTGGTTATTTCAGATCTGGGTGACTGGGACAAACAAATGGCCCCTCCTCCTACAATGGTGTTATTAGATTAAGATAAAAGTAAAGCATCAGAATCAAAGGAAAAGACATAAGAATTAAAATAAATAAAGCATTGACCTTACACAAGGGAACTTAGCTCAAAACCCAGCACCAGGGGAAACATACTTTAATAGTTTGATGATTGAGAAGAAAAGTAATATAGAGACAAAGTAAATCAACAATATATAAAATAAAAGAGCATAGTTGCTTTGTATCATAAAAAAGAACATGGGCAAATTGTGGGGATTTTAACTGGGAAGAGGGCATGGAAAGAAGGGGAGTTAATAACATAAAAGTTTTTAAAAACACCATATAAAAACATTACTTTTTAAGCATACTTAACACACCAACATAAATTTGAAATAGAGCTATACCAACTGGAGTGATAATGCTCCCTGAAAGAGACATAGAACATCTAATTAAACCCTTTTGCCAGACATAGGAAACTTCTATCAGATTTGTTGGTCAGCAGGGCCCAAGGGGCTCCCAAAATAATATACACTATTGCCATTGCCTTAGTTGCCTCTCACAACTTGAAGGTAAGAGCCTCTTTAAGAAGGTGACATACATTCCAGGCATAGGGCTTGGATGACTTGATCTGGAACTATAATGGCAGCCTCCTCCATAAGAACTAGATCTTACAGTACCTGAAGATGCTTTGGAACAGCCAAGAGAGAAAAGTAATCAATAGTCCTGCCTCTCTGTAAAGCCTGTGAACCACAGTCATGACCAGCCAGAGCACATACCTCCAAGGTTCATCAGTAGCAATTTTATCATGGGGGTAACCAATGTCTTTGTTTAGATTAAGGCTGCTCAAGAAGTGGAATGAATGCCTAATTTGGTAAACTTTGCCAAATATTTTGGGTTGGAGAAGTCATAGACCTCAAAGAACTTACTATTGTTATTATCCTAAATCAATATCATTTCTAGCTGTATTTTAAATACTTATTCTTGTACACAAAGAGAGTTATAGCTCTTATCAAAACCTTCTTTTTGAAACACAGACTATTACTGAGATTCACAACATATATCTCTGTTGTGGGATGATCTTTTCTATGCTGTGAATATATTTTATCACCATTGCTTAATAAAGAAACTGATTTGGCCAATAGCCAGGCAGATAGTGTAGGAGGGTTCTTCTGTATTTGGGTTGCTTTCATTGGTTGAGTAAAAATACTGCCTTGGCTTTTTGATAGGGCAGCCCTTAGGTGGGCAGAGTAGACAGAACAGAAGGCTAGGGAAAAGGGAAGACGTCAGACACCATGATTCTCCAGCCTGAGATGGATATAGGTTAGAATCTTTCTGGTAAGTCACCACCTCATAGTGACACGCAGACTTTTAGAAATGGGCTGAATCAGATGTAAGAGTTAGCCAAGAAAAGGCTGGAGATAATGGGCCAGGCAGTATTTAAATGAATACAGTTTGTGTGTAATTATTTCAGGTATAAGCTAGCCATTTGGCCATGCGGCCATGCAGCCGGGAGCCGGGAGCCGGGAAAGAAGCCTGCCCACACTGGGAGCCGGGCAGGACATAGCCCATGCCTCCCCATTACTATAAGATACAAAAAGTCTGGAAATCTAAGCAAAGATACAGGGAAAAAGAAAGTCTGGGAGACACCAGCAGTTACCAGAAAAGTGAGATGTAAGGTAACAAGCCATCATTCTTGTGGTAAAACATAAACTAGTAGAAATGGGTTACTTTAAGATGTAAGAGCTAGTTAATAATTAGCCTGAGCTAATAGGCCAAACAGTTTGCAATTAATATTAAGCCTCAGAGTGGTTATTCAGGAACTGGTGGGTGGGAGAGAATCCTCCAGTTACATAGCTCACTCACACCATTCCCTTTTAAATTCACAACCTCTTCTTTTTCTTCACTTTAACACGCAAAGGATAAGTGACCCTAAAGTGGCCAACCTCAATTGAAACATCTATAATGAAACCCCCGCACATAAGGATCAGGATGAATCAAAGAACAGGTGGCAAAAAGATTAGAAGAGGCAGAGGATCAAGGTGACCATTGGTAGACAGTATCTTTTAGACACAACAGGGATATTGAACCCATGAAATTACAACAGTATGAAGCACCTGCATAATAATAACACCAGTGGATGAGCCAATGTAAGTGACATAAATTTTGATTGGTCCCACCCCTACATGAAGAACTGTCTGTAAATGGCTGCTCAGAGAGGGAGAATCAGTTTCTTCAGGACTTACCTCCTGAGGAGGACTGCCCTAGTCAACTCTCAATGCTTATAAGTGGACTCAGTAGGTCATATACACACATACATGTATGAATATAATAATAATAATAATAATAGAATAAACACCCATGAATTTCAGAGGGAGTTGGAGAGCATGGAAGATATATATGGAAGTATGGGCAGGGTGGAACTACTACAAGCAAAATACTGATATATGAAAATCACTAAATAACAAAAAGTTTAAAAAAGAGTGGATCAGAAAATTAAAAATAAATATTTAGGTGTCTTTAGGAAACACAGTTTATGAATTTTGGTGGGGAAAAATTCTGTATTCTGTCAATCATGTTTTAAATAAATGCTGATTGGTCAGGTAGGAAGTTTAGGTGGGAAAACCAGACAGGAAGTAGAGGTGGCTCAAGGAGAACAGGAGAATTCTGGGAAGAAGGAAGCCCATTCCCCTACTCCTGCCCAGTCCATTGAAGAAGCAGGATGTGAGCTGCCCTGCTGAGAAAGGTACTGAGCCATGTGACTAGCATAGATAAGACCAATGGGTTAATATAACTTATAAGAGCTGATAAGAAGCTTGAGCTAATAGACCAATCAGTTTTTAACCTAACATAGACTCTCTGTGATTTTCTTTGGGGCTTACCAGTTGTGGGAACTGGGTAGGACAGGAACCCCCAACAAGCGAATCCTTATGTTACAGAATTTCTGCATATGAGTTTAAGGAATAAGAATAAAGTCTACTAGTAAAAAATTTCTCATATTTTTATACTAAAATTTTTGTCACCTATGCCTAATAAATCATATCACTAAAATGTTCTGCTCTTTAAAAAAATATAGGGACAAAGGTTTTAGATATTTTGAATAGTTATGATTATTTTTGAGAAAGGTAAGGAGTCAAGAGCCAATTTATAGCAATTTCTCACTCTGTTATTCTAATGAATTACCTGGTTCATATCTTTTGAAATATCATAAAATGAAGTAGAATTGTTTTAGCTTTAAGGGAATCTCAATAATGATACATGTTCATTATTTTTAATAAATTGGGTGTTATGGCATCATTAACCTGTATTAAGAACCAGCTTAGAAAGCTCACTAGCAAAAATGTTTTATTTTAGCTAGTGTGAACTTTATCTATTTTTCTTAATCAATTTTGTTCTTTCATCTTCATA
>JAQHUG010000035.1:10844138-10866590 GCA_028555095.1 Dicrostonyx torquatus
TATCTCTTATATCTAGAATTAACCCATCTTCATTATTTTATATTTTACCATGAGACTCACGGCCTATGGCAAGATTTCAGCATGGCTGTCTCTTGTGGTAGCTCCATGGTTTCTCTTTGACTCCACCTCCTTTCTCCCATCATTCAGTTTATTTTCCCTGACTAGCTCTGTTATGTTCTGCTCTGCTGTAGGCTCAAAGGCTTTATTAGCCAATGGTATTACAGCATACAGAGGGGAATCCCACATCAATAAAGAGCTATCATTTATATATTTTGGTAAAATTTATTCATAGATTTTTGGCATATTCCTCCAGGAATGGTTATGTGATAGCTAATTTTATTTGCAAACTTAAGTGGACCACCGTGTTTCCAGTTGGTCAAACATTCATTTTTGTTTTTATCAAGGTGTTACTGTGTGGAATTTTTCTTTGAGTTGCTCCAGTAAAGCTGGGTATCCTCTGCTGTTTTTGGTTCTTAGTCAGTCATTCAAAGCTTGAACTGAACAAAATTCTGAGGAAAGAATTTAATCTTCTTGTCTTTGGGTGGGTTACTGCTTTCCTCACTTCCTGATCTATTTGCAACATGTTTCTTCCTGGATCTTCATGATAGCCTTTTGCTGGAGCTGTGACATAGAAGTTCTTGGGTCTCAAATTCATTATGATAGAAGTCCACCCGACTCTCTTATTACCTCCTTTCCCCCTTACTTCTCCATATCTCTTTTCTTTCTCCTCTCTCTCTCTCTCTCTCTCTCTCTCTCTCTGATTCTGTTTCTCTACATATGTCTAATTAATATAATTCATATATTTCATCATAAAAAATGTTCTACAAGAACAAAAACTTCAAGGATTTTCCCCCCTGAATTATTTTTAGTTTCTGTAATTGACTTTATAAATAAGCCACAGTAACAATGATAGTATTTCAAATAATAGTGTGTACAGGTAACCCATTGGTATGCTCTCAAAAAAATGGTTGTCCAAAGGAGAACAACAGAAGATTTTCTACTTGTAACCTGCTGGTTCTAGAATTTTGCAGTGACTGAAAATACATAGGAGTATAAAGACTTCATAGCAGAGGAGTGAGAAGGTTACATGTGTGATATGATTGGGGATTGCTGGCTGGAGGAAGTTGGAGACTCACTACTGGTGTGGGAGGTCCTTATGTCTATATGTTGCTTTTATTGGTTAATGAATAAAGAAACTGGCTTGGCCTTTAGCAAGGCAGAACTTAGTTAGGCAGGGAAAACTAAGCTGAACTCTGGGAGAAAGGAGGTGGAGTCAAAGAGAAGCCATGGAGTTGCCGACAGAGATAGACATCCTGAAACCTTGCTGGTAGGCCACGAACCTCGTGGTAAAATATTAATGGAGTGGATTAATTCTAGATGTAAGAGCTAACTAGCAATATGCTTAAGTAATTGGTCAAGCGGTGATTTAATTAATTCAGTTTCTGCATGATTATTTAGGGAATCTGGGCACCTGGAAAATGAACAAGCAGCCTCCTTACTACACACTATCAAAGATTGAACTTTCTGATGGAATTGGTTTGAGGATATCATTGTCAATTGTTTCTGAAGTGAAAAAGTTAGAGAAGCTAGCACTTCCAAGCAGCTACCATGTCTGACCCTCAAGAGCGCATCAATGCAGAGACTGGCTTTGCTTATAGGCCTGGACCCTGCAGAAAGTCTGCATTAAAGTTCTGTAATTGTGTAGGCTATTCATGTGAGTATTTAGGCTCTCAATGATGATTATTATTATGTATCATAGAAATTATTATATTATAGAAAAATAGCTTATATGAAAAAAGTGAAATTGTACCTGATGTGTATCAAGAAAGCAAAAGAAAAAAAAATCACAGATGTTCCTGACATTCCCAATCAAGAGTATCTCAATGGCAACTGAGGCACAATATGTGTCTTCTATTCTAGCAAATCGTTAAAATATGTTACTCTGATTTTATTTTATTTATGATTATATTAACAAATTCCATCTCAAGTCTCCAGTTTAACTGATTTTGCTGGCTGAATATAGGCGGTTAGAATACTAATTCAAATTAGCCTCTGTGGAAGAGCAAATGGCACTCAAGTGAAAGTGAGATGTACTACAGTTATAAGCATCCAAAAATAAAATCCCTCTCATTGTGAGTATAAAATGGTAAGGTACAGAAATACTGATTATTCAATTTTTCCTTTGATTTAAGTACTTGTATTTTTAACTATGCAAGCATTAATGGACTTTTCTATTTTGCTCAAATATGTATCTGCCATATATTACTGAAGAAGAACACCCAACTGCAATAGCTCCATGAAAATTATATGTATGCTATGGAGAAGTAGAATATTTATTTTTCAAAAATCATCAAGATTTTTTTAACAATGACAGTTTTTTAAAAACCTTGATGAATGCAATGGCATATAGAATACATATGTCTCAAGCAATATACTATATTGTGTGTCTCTACTGTATATACTTTCAGGGAATAAATGATTCTTGTTTATGTTTTCCACTCCTCTGGCAACTCTCTGAGTTTATGCTCTATGGGCCATTAGGTAACAAATGATATGGCTCATTGCTGTGCACACTGAAGTGCCCTCTGCATTTAAGAAGGCTCACAGGTTCTCAGCCAAACAATGAAGGTCAGAGATGGGAATTTTATCATTTTAAAGGGAGTTTTCAGGTGTATTGAGTAACGAGGTAATATAATCTATTTATTACAAGTCAATTTATTTGAGCCTCCACAGAACTGATGGGATCTCTGATCTGTATCTCAGGGACCTCAACCATGGGAGTCTTGATGTTTGATTGAAAGGGAGAACCCAGCCCTCTGACACCCCTATATCCGAGAAGTCTGGGATGATTAGAAGCCTCACACCAACTTCTGGTCTGGGAGTCGCCTTGGTCTGGACTCCAACTCCCAGCCTGCCAAGCGCTGACCCCTCCCTGGAGAGAGTCAGAACCACTCCCATAGGCTATTTAGGTGGCCACCCAGAGAAGGAATACTTGTTCTGTGGGGTTTTCCTGGCCTCCTCTCCCTACCATGCTGTCCTGTTCCACCCAGGAGTGTGGCATTCAAGAAGCATCTAATCCTAGGATTTACTTAAACATATGCTATGCAATAGGTTTTGCTAGTTCAGAGTTTTCATAGTCATTCCTTTCCATCATCCAGTTCTCACATTCTACCTACTCCATCCTTTAGAATGTATTGTAAGTCCTGCAGGAGGTCAAATAGATGTCCTATTTAGAGCTGAGCTCCGAAAGTCATTTATTCCCAGTACTTTGATCTATTATGTCTCTGCATTCACTGTTGTTCAGTGCGAAAAGAAACTTTGATGACTAAGGTTGAGAGTGACACTAATCTATGAGTAAATCATAAATATTTAGAGAGCAGTTTGACAACAACACATCTATTTAGCAAAACATTAGTAGGTCCTACCCTAGCACTGAAGACTTCCCCAGACATGGGCTTTTGATGAGAATATAATACAGACATGAATTCCCTCCTGTGGAGCTGGTCTCAAACCTAATCAGAAAGCACTTGCCTATACACATAACTGCCTTGCCCATATTGCCCCAGTGGGTATCTCTAGCCTGGGAGATCTCTAGCTGGGAATATAACTGGTAAGGTTGTTGATGACTTTTCTCTCTCAGCAAACTGCAAAGTACATAGTAGCACCATGAAATATAGCCATTGGGGATGCATTTCCAACTTAGTTCTATATGTTTTGTAACTGAAATGTGTATCTTCAGCAACAGAATCTTAACATCCAGTTGTGGTGAAAAACCATGAACAATGACAATAACTTATATTGTCTTGAGGTCTATGGGGCCTTCTTGATCAACAACTCATAGAGAACTAATACCACTAGTGCTGAAATTCATCTAGTATTCTTTTCTCACTTATGTATATGTGTATTTACGTTTTCCTCTTAGTTCTATCATGTACTCAGCAAATTTAGCTTTGAAATCTACCACAAATTCTTCTTTGTAAGGTTGTATCAATTGAATAATGCATACACAGAATATCAAAAAATATTTTATCTAATTACATTTTATTTAACTATAGGCTAGCTTTATCATAATTTAATTTTTATGTCCTTTTTAGATTTAGTATAGGTAGTAAGCAAGTTTATGAAAATAATTTGAAAACTTATTAGTTCTTCATCTCTAAAATTGTCATGAACCACCTTTTTGGGTGGGCTTCTGCTGTGGTCCTAGTCATGGTGGGTTTGAACATTCCATGGTAGGGGTATGAGGATTAGAAATGTTAGGTAAGAGGAACAGAAATAAGAAAGAAACACAGAGACATAGGATAGTATCAGGAGGGAAACTCAGTGCCTTCTGCATATTGAATTCACTTGTGTTTATGTTCCTTACATTTTTATACCCCAATATAAAAAGGGAGAAGAAGGCAAAAGACTGCTTTAACATGATAAAAAGAACAACCACAACAGACACTTGCTTCAATACTTAAGATATCAAACCATTACTTGTTGATAAAAGTATTTGCTGTTTAGGCAGTGAACACACTTAAGACCAAGTAGGTCACCACTCCCTAAGTCAAACTGCCTATTTCGAAAGAAGGAGCAGAAGTGTGCCTGAATTATTTGGTCAGGGTGGAGCAGATCTACCTCTATGGGCCATCTTGATGTCTAAGACACTAAGTAACCACACCCTATATCAGGATATCTTGTTTTGTAGTCACACTTGTTATCAACAACTTTGAAAGAGCAAAAATAAGTTCAAACTTTCTGACCTTCAGACAAGGTAGAATAGGCTTACATTTTTTGTGTGTGCCTTGACATAGAATAGATTACAAGTTAAGAATACACACATCACATACATAGACACAACTCAAACACACACTACAGACATACACAACACAAAACACAGATATATAGAAGTACACACTCAAATATACATATACACACTCATAATATATACACATGCACACACAAACTAACCAGGAAATATAAACCACTCTTTATTGTGCTATGTATAAATTAGTGTAACTAAAACACGGGAGATGAGCTGAGACGATAGAGCAATGCCTTTACTGGAAAGAGGAAGATTAAAGTGAGTGTAGTTTATTTAACTGAGTGGGAGAAGGACAAAGTGAATTTGTAACTTTCACCTGCACTAGAATTTTTGCACTAAGCATGAATCCACATAGGCTTTCTTGTTTGTCTTCCAAAGACAGGCTCCGATGTAACTCTCATACATGATATTTCTGACATGATGCGTCTCCTTACTAGTCCATGCTTATGTTGCTACAAATCAACACTATTAGAAACTTTTATTATTACTCTGACATCAACAGTTGACTTATCAACTTCATTATTGTTATAAGGCTTTTTCTGAATAATGTATTTTATTCAAATGACGAGCTAATGGTGAGCATACTGGGTATGCAATAGCTTGAATCAATTATTTAGATAAAATTTCTCAATTATTATTAACATCTGTTCCTATAAATTTTCCTATTTTGTACTTTTATGCTTAGTTACATTATATGGATATTGAATAACAGCCCAGGAAATTTTAATTATCAGATGATATAATAAAATATATACTTCAGTGCATAGGAGCTTATGAGACTAATCTACATATTTTAGAAAATTCAAATGACATGAAATACAAACAAATGTATTTGCAGTGAACTTTCAATCTAAAGGGATTAACTTGTGTGTGTGTGTGTGTGTGTGTTTGTGTGAGATGTATGTGTTGGGAATTGAACCAAAATTTTTGTGTATTCTACCACTTAGATACATGCCTTAGATACATACATTTTAAAAATACTCATTAATTAGTCATATATCACTTTAATCCCTGCAAACTACTTTTCATTAAGAATGATATTATATAGCTGGGCGGTGGTGGCGCATGCCTTTAATCCCAGCACTTGGGAGGTAGAGGCAAGCGGATCTCTGTGAGTTCGAGACCAGCCTGGTCTACAAGAGCTAATTCCTGGACTGACTCCAAAGCTGCAGAGAAACCCTGTCTCGAAAAACCAAAAAAAAAAAACAAGAATGATATTATTAGACATGAGAACTGGGAGTGTTACCAGGTAATCAGAAACATACATAATATTTGTAATGTTTTTCTTAAGGATTTGGATTTCATTTTTAGTGTAATCTATACAACCTACATTGTCAGACATTTTCTTTAAGCAAAGGCTAGTATTTGCTCCTTAGTTGTGAAATACATTCTCTTGTCAAGAGAAAGAAAGAAAGCCTGTGGAAAAATTCTCGGTGATTAGGAGGGACAGATGCCAACTTAGAATTTTCAGATTATTAACAAACAGAATTAATGCCAGGAAGACAATGTGTGTAATCACCAATTGCTTTAGATTTAAATTAAAGTTACAAACCAGGAGTGAGCCTTACTCTTGACTAGATTAATTTTTGTGTTAAATCTGGAATATCTAGAGAGTAGTGTCATTTCTAGAAATGGGAAGCTGGAATTCAAGTATAAAAAGATTTTGTCTTCAGTCTATGCTTATTTACAAAGGCAATTTGAAAGCTTCACACTTCAAATTTAGAGCATGGTACTGTTTTGATTTCATCTTTGTTTGTGTCTTCAGGGTTGGGGACAATATTAGAGTATAGTGTGACAATTTAGAGTGCATATTGGCTTGACCAGTGGAACCTTAGGGGAGACCTTTCTGAAAGAGCAGCTATTAGCTCTCCCTGTGAATGCTAAAATGACGAATGTAGAGTGTTTGGTCCATTGCTGGCAAGCTATTTAGTGCTTTCCAACAATGAATTCTCCAAGATGACAATAAGATTTGTCAGTGGCAACTGTTTGACAGCTGAAGAGAGAAAGGAACAAGGAGATGGAGTGAAATTGCACTGCAGCACATCGTCCAAAGGCTCAGAGGAAGGATGCTGCCTGATATGACAGCTGAGCAAGTCACCAGACATGTCACAGGCAAGACAAGCAGTTCAGAGTCAAGATAATGTTTCACATAGGAGTGGAAGAAGCTCCTCCAACTAAAGTTTTTAAATGTCTTATCTTAAGGGCGCTTGAAGTCCAGTGCAGTGTGTGGCTTGCATACATGTAAAATACGGAAACAGCAGAGTTCCTATTTGGAGATAGGGACAAAGCTAAGGAAATGGAAAGAAAGACAGAAAATATCTTTAAAACATTGCTTGAGCACACATTTGAAACTCTGTACTCTTATGGAAATGTGGCCCAGGGTTAAAGATGATTTGTCTTAGGTTGGTTATGGACAAATCATGTGTATCTCTACTCTGGGTACTTCAAGTTGAAAAACACACACCTTCATTTCAACAATTTCTTTCCCCAATACATGCCAACAAAATAAGTAATTTATCAGTTAATGAAAGAATGAGGTAAACTAACATGAAATGTTGTTCTCTAATGTAACAATGTTTTTATTTTTTCCTAGGGTAATTTACCATAGGCTTAAACCCTCTCTCTATGACTTTTGGGCAAAACAAAATCAGGAAAACCTCATAGGTGTGGTGGGGGAAATGACTATTAGAATATGTCACAGTCTGTGAAAAACTTTGTCTTGAGTAATGAAGCCATTGTGAGAAGAGGGCAATGTGTGGGCAGCATTTGCTTAGTAACTCTCTGAAATGACTAAGCAATTGAGAGTGATTCTCAGATCCATTTACAGATCCTTGTATGGCCATTGTATATGTAATGAAATTGTCACCATAGATTATTACTTCATATGTTGACAGATTTTTTTAAACATTTCTTTTGAGTGTGTTAAATGCACATGTGGTGTGTGTGTGTGTGTGTGTGTGTGTGTGTGAGAGAGAGAGAGAGAGAGAGAGAGAGAGAAAGAGAGAGAGAGAAACAGATGTACATATATATGATATGTGTGTTACAGTACACATGTGGAAGGCAGAGAACAACTTTGTGTTGTCTTTATTTCTTATTCAGAACAAGGTACCATATCTTGTCTGCTGCTGTATGTACCAGGCTGTCTGGCTTACCAGCATCCAGGAATCCATCTTCATGTCCCCACACTAGAAGTGGGGGGATTTAGACACGTGCATGTGTGTCCAACTTTACCTGGGTTCTGAGAACTGAGGTCTTTACATTTGTGAGGCAAACACAGTCACCTCTTCAGCCCTTGAAAACATAAGCTTTGAATGATGCCTGTACCCAAGGAACGATACCAGGAAGTGCAATATGGAGGGTGAGAAAACATTAGAAAGTTTTATTTTCTAAATATAATAAGTAAATAACAAATTGATTTTTATTAATTTTGATGGTAAGTTGATACTTGCTCCTTTAGTCAATTTTAATGCCAAACAAAAGGGCTTTGTGTATAATATATGAAAAACTGATGAAATATTGGGAACCACTGAAATTTATATATGTAAACAATATCAGCATTCTTTTTAAATTATGAATCTCAATCTTGGATACCATTAACATTTTCCACTGTCACATAATGGAACTGGATAATGAATATTTCATGACTGGTGTCTCAACCACTTAGTATTGATTTTAATGATCTTCGATTAAATAACATTGTCAGGCCAATAAGATTGCTCACTGCAGAACTTTTCTTGTTCAAGGAAATAAAAACAAACATAACAAAATGAGAAAGCAAACTTTCTTCAAAACTGTCTAATATTTCTACATTAAATTCTGTTGACCTGTCATTTTAGGCGCTGCCTTTTGTCTGGGATGTCTTACATCCAGTAAGTTAGAAATCTTATCTGAATGTTAGCAGTACCAATAGCTTTCCAGTTTCTGATACATTTCTTTTTACATAGACTTTAATGTATTTAATTGCAGAAATTGGTTTAAAAATTCTCTCATGCAGCAACATTCCCTTTCAACTTTTGTGTAGTAGTTCCCCAGTTATTAATGGGAGGATTACAACTCCAACAGAAACTTAGTACATTAAAAATTATCTCATTCGCCCCCCACAGGCATTCTTTACAAATAGAAAACCTGTATGTACCTGTCTTTCATTCTCAGAGGAAAATAATTTAACTTCCCAAAGAGATGATCTGCTTTCTAGTCTCATAACCCTGGGTTGAAAATTTAATTGCTATGAGAATATTGAAGTCAGCATTATAATAAAGATTCCTACCTATAACTTAATAGTAGAGAGAGCTCTAGACTGACTGCTTAAAGGACCTCAATAGGCCCTTTCAAGTAACTCTTGCCCTTTAAGGTCCTCAGTTTCCCACCCCGTCTGCCTTGATGGCCTCTCAGAAGGCAAGGGCCCTAGAACTCCTTGCTTATAGCTCAGGAATCTTGCTTGTGTAGTTGCTGAAGAATCACAAAGGCAAAGCCAATTTTTATTATTCCAAAAATAAATCACAGTCATAATTAGAGCTTTATGGTAGTTATGGAGGGAGATTATAACAAAGTAGGCTAATGGGCAGGGCTCATTTATGACTGACATAGCCCCAATTTCTTAGGTGGTTAGAAACTCTCATATAGACTTGACTCAGAAAAAGAGCTGTGATTTAGACTTCAAGACAGAGTTTAAATCCATATTAAACCATAGACTTTTCAAGGATATAGAAGGTCTTTTGTAATTGCCTAATCAATTCTCTTTCTTATATGAATGAATCATAATTCAAAGAAGGAACTCTTGAGTTTCTAATTATAGTATTTTTATAAATAAGAGCACAGAAATTTAACTTTATGAAATGCAATTTTATATATGAATAAAAACATTTTTTGAAAGATAGCTGTTATGGAAATCTTCAAGATGGGAGAAAAAAGAATGATAAAATTCCTCCAAAGACGAAGGCTGTATTCAAAACTTGCAAATAGATTGTTAATATCTGTTCATAAAAGTGTGTGGAAAACTGGCAAGTAACCACGACAAGAAAATAAAAAGTAATTCAGGAATCAATTATATGGGGATAACAATGAACAAAATCACATTTTGGTAAAAAGAAGGGACAGCATAGAAATAAAGTAATTGGAGTTGTGCACAGAAAGCTTACCCAAAGGATGCAAATAGATCTAAGCAAGGATAAAAATCAACTATACCGATCTTAATAACTCTTATTGTCAATGGAAGTGGAATCCCAAAAGAGAGACTAGGAAGTTGAACAATTCATTGGCTGGTAATAGAAGAAAATAAAATGTGAAAACAGCTAGATAGGGACTCTGATGTTATTTTAAAGCTAATGCTCTATGAAAAGGAGCAGGGAAATGAGCATCCCAGACCTTGCTGTAATAACCAAAGTTCAGAAAAGTTGGGACGAAAATTTGATGCTTCCTTTTCATATTCTATACACAGAGGAGGCAATCTGCCCAGAAATCTTTATAGCAGGTTCAACACTGAACTTTGAAAACCAGATGAACTCAAAAACATCATTAACACAAAGATGAATAAATATGTAATTTATGTTGCAGGCTTATGATTTTAAGTGGGAGAAGGGAAAGCGAAAACCAAAAAACACAAGGGGGCCCTTTACAAAGGCTGCTGGGCACAACGGCAATGCCTTCATTTGAAATGCCTTGTTCCTCTTCCTATAAGACATTTTTATATTTCAAAAGGTCATAGCTTTATTAGCTCCTTTTTCCCGCTCCCTGTAAGCCTTGACCTTTGGTGTTGCTTCCTACCTACCCATGTCACACTGTCAGACCATCATTGCATTTCTTTGAGTGCCTACTTTCTTTAGGGAATTGAAAGTCTTAGGCTTGAATTCTTTAGCCACATACCTCACCCCATAGACATATTATTATCCACCCCAGCCTTTCCTATAGTACTGAAGGCTTGCCTGACAGCGTTTTAATGTCAGCTTTCTCATGACACCGGCTACATCTTCACTCATAATCCTCACTTATTATAAGCTAGGTTTATAGAAAGACCAATATGGACTTAAGAGTTCACCAAATTTTGCAAAATCTTAGAAATATTTCTCCCTTTTATTTCAGCCTTTTAGTATCTACCCCTCCAATTTTTAAAAGTTTTGCTTGGAATTATAAATATTTTCTCTTTTTTCGAGGTGAGAACATTTGGAGGTGCTGCCATTTTGCAACTTTTATGGAGAATAAGAGCCTGTGGGAGATTGCTTACTACAAGTCTGTAAGATTCTCGTTGGTGGAGATTGGTTCCTCAGATAAAGTGGCTTGAGGTCAGTCCCAGGAACTAACTCAGTGGAAGGAGAGGACCAAATGCCTCAAGCCCTAGTTCCATGCTTCTGTTTCCACACATGCAGCACTGCTCTTGTGTGTGCATACTTAAAATAATAAATATCACAACTTCCGGCCATGATGACAGAAGGTAATGACTTTCTCTTTGTCTAAATCCTCTTGACAGTTGGCCTAGGCTCTCAACACTCTTTAGTGCTTTGTTCCATGGAACTTAAGTCAGACTGAGTTCTGGACTTTAACTAACAATAACAATGAATAAAGTTTTGTTGTCTATTTAATGTTATCTAGAACATTTTTTTTTGTTTTGACAAGATTGTTTCATCTTTTTGCAACACTCCCATCTCCTCAAATATAAGAACACCTAATTCACATATGTACCTCGAATGTCTCTATAGTCTTTTAATATCAACTTCTTTTAATATTTAATGAATGAAAATTACTCATCATCACATTCTAGTTTCTTACTTGCTATTTTCTCCAATTACTGAGCCATATTTATTTAGCAGTAATTTTCTAGTTAATATTACAGACATGTAAAAAGTAAAAAGTAGAAGTCATGAGTTTGATAAACACTGTCTTGTACTTGAACTGCTGTGATATTGTAAACTTTGAGTATTTCTTCTCTGAAACTCTGTTTTCTTCTTACCTTTGTGTCAACATGGCTCTCTTTTCTCCTTACAGATTATGGATTATACTTGGTGTTCCTTTTTCCTTGATGGACAGTCCTACTTGCTCTTATGTATGCTTCGGGGACTACAGTTTCTGTTTTATTTTTTAAATTTTATTTAAAAATTTTTATTCATTTTACATACCAAACACCGTTCACCCTCCCTCTCCTCCTCCTGTTCCTCCCCGCGCCCCACCACCCCACTCAACCTATGTCCCCTCATCAATTCCTCAGAAAGGTTAGGGACTCCCATGGGGGGGTCAATAAAACCTGGCACATGTTGAGGCAGAACCAACCTCCTCATAACTCCATCAACATAGGGAATGAGCACAACTAGGGAGCCTGCATGGAACCCAACCAGGCTTGGTCTACTTGAGGGGACCATGGCAGTGGAACCTGGATCTATCCCTGATGCATGAGCTGGCTTTTTGGAGTTTCTTTTTAAGTACTTCTCTTCATTCACCTTCATTTCCTGAAGAGGGCACAAAGACCTGCAAAGTCTTTGGTCATTTCCTTTTGAGCAGCTGGTCTCTACCTCCTTCTCTACTGTGTTTATCAAAACAATCAATTGGCCTTGCTTGTAAAGTCTTTTCTGAATTAGCATGTCTCTGCTCTCTTGCTGACACTTAGCCCATTCCCTCCTTTTCATGATCTATTTCTACGAGATGTTTGTACCTATTTATATTTCTCTTCCCCTACATTACATATTTCTTCATTTTTACAACAATCTCTATCCACTTGTTTATATTATTTTTATGTTATCTGTTTTAATTATTTCAGCAGCAAAGCAAAAGGCATTCTTCAGCACACACAGAAATTAACTATGACCTTGAACCTGTATGTCTTCCAAATTATGTCAGCTGCTGTTCTTTTAACATAGTTTATCAATGTTGGAACTGTTCTCTTCCAAATATAACAGCTCAATTATTGCACTGCCTAGGAAGTCTCCATTACTTTTTGGGACTCAATTCTTACATTATTACTACTAGAAGTTTATCCCAAGTTCCACACTCTCTCGTTTAATGATGTCTTATACAGAGCCTTATACAAACGGGATTTCAACATTAGTAGATTCGTGTTGATAGAACTATGAAATTTCGTAATGTCATCTACTTCGCAAAATCACCATTTAGCAATATTTTAAACTATATAACTTGGGGAAAATAGTAAGACAAAGAAAGAAAAGAAAAAAAGAAAACTTTTTCTTTTTGATTTAGCAAGGCATATTGGGGAGCTGAATTTAATAGGCATGTCTGCAAAACATTCTATTATAAATAAATAGCTAAAGATTGAATGCTTACCTACATGCTGTATGGAATACACACTGGGTCTTAGTTCCCCAATATTTTTAAATTATTACACAAGATCTTTAATTCAAGATAGAAATAATTCAAAGAGAAAATAAATAGTAGACTTCTCTATCCTCCTGAAGTTCTAATATATTTCTACACATACATTTTTGCAGGCAAAGTTTTACATATTGCATATTTCTATACATTTTAGATTAACTTTTGACATTATCCAGGTTTTCTCTGGCAGGAGCATAGATATGCCAAGTTAGTGATTTTATACAAATTAGATCATATTATGGGTTGACAGATGCTAATTAATTGAACAGAAGTCTGTAGACACAGTGGTTTATGTACAATACTGTCACACTGCATTAAAAATGTACCCTTGAATATCATTTGCTGAATATTTACCATGCATCAATTCCTCTTCCAAGTATTTTGCATGAATCAATGTGTCTAATCCTCAGAGTACTCCCTCAAGATAGGTATTTTTTTTTCTGAAGTTTAGTATAGTGAATAAGTTCACACAGAAAGAAAATGTCACAAAGAATCCCTATAATTTACTGAAACCTATAATGTTACCCCATCATTTTTTTACTACATCTACCTGCGTTTTGTTCAAACAGGAATACAGCTTTTTTATAAAAACACTTAGGTATACTGTACTGGCTGATTTTGTGTATCAACTTGACACATGCTGGAGTCATTGGAGAGGAAGCTTCAGTTTAGAAAATGTCTTCAGGAAATCCAACTATAGGCATTTCCTAAATTAGTCATCAATGGAGGAGGGACCAGCTATGGTGAGTGGTACCATCACTGGGCTGCTGGTCCTGGGTTCTATATGAAGGTGGGTTGAGCAAGCAAGGTGAAGCAAAACAGTAAGCAGCTCCCCTCCCAAGCCCCTGCATCAACTCCTGCTTTCAGAATCTTGCCCTTTTTAAGTTCTAGTCCTGACATCCTTCAGTGATGAACAAGAATGCTGAAGTGTAAGTCTAATAAACCCTTTTCTCCCCAACTTGCTCTTTTTTCATGGTGTTTTTGTCACAGAAATAAAATCCCTTACTAAGAAATACCAACAATTCACAGAATGTGTCTTATTTTTATATCTGTTTTCTTTTTTCATGCATAGTCCCGTCCTCTGTCCTCACTCTACTTCCTCATCATTTCTCCTGAGATGCTTTCTACATGTTGAGTTGTAGTAGTATTGTTATAAATGTTAACAACTTTATAATATTTATTGTTTGTGCCTAATATTATTGGTCCTTTGAAATATCTTATAAAGCCCTGTAATATATGAATTGACATATGATGGTGCTGATTTTAAAGATGAAGAAATAGACATATCAGAAGGTAAGGGAAGTGGTAAAGCTGGGATTTGACTTTGAGTAATTCCAATAGGCTCCAGAGTCGTTCTGTTTATTTGGCTGTGTTGACATTGCTCACCGGTGTTCAAAACCTGCCATTTAAATTGTTCTTAATCTCTTGAATCATAATAGCATGTTTTATTCTTATTACTCTTCTATCACCATGCAGAAATTTATTTTAAACAGTTTTATGAATTAATTATTCCCATTTCATAACTGGAAAATTCAAATATACATGAAAACAAAAAGAAGTATGGCTTTATTGATTATTTTTCTCATTTCACCTTTCTTGGTAATTTAATAATTGCAAATATTTTTCTGAAAATTCCAGGATATCCTTCAGTTTGCATCAACATCATGCATCAACCCTATAGAAACCCTTTTCTGAAGTAGCCGTAATTTTTTTCTTTACTTGAGGGAAAATGTAAATTTAAGTACTTGGAGTACTTGCCCAGTTTCACATTATGAGATTTTGTTGCCTGAGCTGACAGTAGAAAGGAGCATTTATATAATCATTAATTGAGCTCTGTCAACTCCACATACAGTGACCTTGCCTGTGTCACTCAACCTTGCAAAGTTGTTTATGTGTATTTGTACTACACAAAAACTGCAGCATTTTTCTGGTGGCTACTTATCTTGTTTACATTTTTCCCAGAAACAAAGACAGAAAATGTGAAAAACATTAATTTTAAATGAACACATCTTACCTATTGATTAGTTAAAGGAACAAGATTTTAGTACTTTTGGCTTGTTTCTGGACAGCAAACAAATCTCAATTTATTATCAATTATTTCTTTTGCATTTTCTGAATAAAACATATGAATCCATAAAAGAAGGCTTGTGTAATGACACTTAAAGATCCTAGGTGGTAAGAGATAGTGATGGATCGTGGTGGAAAGATTGCTTCATTTAAGAACATTTTCTAAAATTTTGCACAGAATGCTGGACAGTTAGATCTCTCTTTCTCTCCCTCGCTCCCTTCCTTTTCTCTCTCTTTCTCTTTCTATCTCTCTCCCTTCTTTCCTCCCTCTGTGTCTCTCTCTCTGTCTCTATCTATCTGTCTATCTATCTATCTATCTATATCTATTATGCACATGCACACAAACATATTTCACCCTATGAAGCATAGAATTAATTATAAATGTAAAGAGATGTGATGCTGTAATTAAAAATTTAAAACTTTCAGTAAAGAAAAAGCAATATATTCAGTGATTGTAAAAGTTATTTCTGCCTCTTTCTCTCTCTCTCTCTCTCTCTCTCTCTCTCTCTCTCTCTCTCTGTGTGTGTGTGTGTGTGTGTGTGTGTGTGTGTGTGTAGGAGCAGGGCATACCTGATCATGTTCAAAAAAACTGAAGAAGAAAATTAAGTAAAGGAACAATGTCAGGAGCCACAGATGAATCCTAGCTGCACCTTTAGGAAGAGAATGTCAAGTGAGTATTTGGCAGGAAGCCCAGAAACCCGAGGCTGACACTTAGCATTATTTCATAACAAGTCTAAGATGCTGACATGGATGAGAGTCCTCCACAGGTGCGGAAGATGCAGGCACTCAGTGACTGCCGCTGATAGTGTGTCTGTGATCCTTGCACCGCAGCAGGGCATGACATGAAAGGGTGACAAGAAAGGACAGACAGAAAACACAATGTTTCTGTTTACTACTTGCTACCTTGAGCTTCTGAGCAATAATTATTATGTATTGCTGTTTTGTTTTTAAACAATTTTTCTGAGCTTCCTTTGTCTTTTTGAGATAGTACTTCCACTACTTGTTCGTAATGTTAAAGCTTCCACTGCTTTCTCTGAAGACAAGGTGAGACACTACTTTCAAATAGACACATGTTCTTTGTTCCCCCTTCTTAACTGCACAATCTGTTTTCATTGAGATACCTAATAATTTTATTTTCATCCTATGTGTTCTCTCCCACTTTGTAAACTACATTTTCTAAACTTAACTGTTTAGATACCTATTTCTCTAAACTTAGTCTCATCTGTTCCTCACGAGAGATGTCAATGAACTTGTATGTTTGCCTTGTCAGCTTCTTCACATGTTAATTGGTGTTTTTTTGCGAATGTTTCTTTTCTATAGAAGAAACTTACAACACTAACTTACAGAACTGGATATGTTTTGGGGATTTTTTATTCAGTCCACAACATTTGGTTATGTTTGTTCAAACCCTAAGGATGCAATAGTGGCAAAAAAAAAAAAGCCTTGGAGGAAACCACCAGATCTTTAAGACCTTTTCAGCAAGAGGAAAATCATGCCTGGTACTTGACATCTAGCAAGTCACCCAGGGTTTTAAAGTCATAGATCTTGGCAAAGAACTACAACTACCATTTAATTAAAATAGTAGAACCACTAACTACATTTTAATTATTTCCCCTTATACACACAGAATAAATGTAATCCTTGTATTTCTTACTTATATGGTATTTCTTATAGTTAAGCTTTTTTAATGCATCAATAAAATTATAATCTGTTTTTATAAATAATTACAATGGTAGCTTGTAATTAATTAGTTGCCATAAGCTCATAGGGAACAGCACTCGTGGTTTTTGTTGGAGTAGGTATGGCCTTGCTGGAGCAAGTGTGCCACTGTTGAGGCTGGCTTTGAGGTCTTATATGCTTAAATCACACTCAGTATCTCAGTCCACTTCCCCTTGCTTTCTAATCAAGATGTACTCAGTACCATGTCTGCCTGTATACCTTCCTCTCCCACCATGATGATAATGGACTAAAACTCTGAAAATGTAAGCAAATCCAAATTAAATGGTCTTTCTTTATAAGAGTTTCCATGGTCATGTTTTCTCTTCACAGTAATAAAAACCCTAACTAGGACAACTACATGTTAAAATTTGTTACATACTTGAATTTAAAATATCGCTAGCATTAGAAAAACCTCTATTCACAATCTAGATTCTCCCATTTTATGTGTTGCAGTATTTTAGAAAAGATTCCTTAATATTAAAAAAAAAAAACTCAAATGCTCTCCCAATTTGGTATTAGAACAATCCCACAAATTTGCCTCTATATACACCGGAAAGGCTTATCATACTTTTCACATGGATCTAATTAGGAAAAGATTCAGTTATATGCCATTTAAGATAAGCTAAGACCAAATTTATATTCAAAATAAAATGTTCCTGAAAAAAATTCCAAATACTTTTCTGGTTTAGCTTTTCCCATAAAACAACACGTACTGACATTTTCTAGGTCTGTCTTTCTCCTTTTAGAAAATACAGAAATTTAGTTCTATTATCCCTCGGGGATCTAACACCTATGATGACATCTGGAGTGACTTATCTAGCTATTTGTCTATCCGTCAACTGATTTATTTAGGACACATGTAGTCACCATGCAGACCTGAGACTGGAATCTCATCATTGGGGTGATCACTACGAGATCGTTTCTATATTTTTCAGTTGGATTTTACTTATTGTAAGATGTTGTTTACATGTATGTACATGATCAGTGGATCTCTTTGGCTTTCTTCAGTCAGAAAAAGTCATTAGCTTTCACTATGCTTTCTGAATATGGAGACATCCACATAGTATCTATGTATTAAAAGTAAATTTTGTTCCAGTTTTGAATCCTCCTCTTTGCACTTCCTGTGTTTCTTACCAAATCCTTAGACCCTTCCTCCCAGTTTGGGTGCCTGACTTCCAAACTCTAGCTCTATTTACCATTGTATCACTGTGTCCCTATTTTGGTACTGGCCATATGGTACACACAAGATGAACATTTCTGAAAATCTAGATGTTGTAGAAAACAGTGGAACAGGTCATTGAGTAAATTTCTAAGAGATAACAAAATTTGATTTCTTAGGTTTAAATTTTTTTTTAAAGTTTTGGTTCTAACTCATTAGATTCTCACACATTTTTATTATGTATTCATAATACTTAATTGCTTTCTTCATCTATTATAGCTGTGCAAATAATGTAAAACGTAAATAAATTTTTCATAGTCTTTATATTGTCTTCCAATTACATCTATAAACAATTAATAGATATAATTTAATGCTGCAAAGAGTTACTGAATGTAGATATTTAAACAATTTATTATCACTTAAAGATTTTTTTTCAAATAATTTGATACTGTAAACAAAACTGTTGTGAAGTTGTCTGAAGAGTTTCCTCTTCCAGGGTATTGGCATATAATCGACAACATACTTGCTGAATATATTAACCCATAATTAAACATTCTTAGGCTTTCCTTTCTAGCTAAATGAACCAAAACCATTCTTGATCCAATTAAGAAGGATATCTGAAAGGCTCTTAATAACAGTAGCCATATTTTGGCATTACTATATATCTCACATTTTATCATAAAGCAAGTATAAAAGTTTCTAATTTTTTTGGATTGTTTTGTCAGAGCTCTGGAGTTTCCCTGGATTAACTGTGGTGACATCACAGTGAAAGAAGAGTTGAAGTTAGCAACGCTTTCTGTTTGTGTGAGATCCTGTGTGTTTGTGCAACCCTGTGCACGTAGGGAACTGAGGAGGTCCTACTCTGTCACTCTCTGATTTATTTTCTAGAGGTAAGTGTTTCTCAGTAAACCTCACAACCAGGACATGCCAATGATCCTCCAGATCTTCACCCCTTCCCCTAGCTTGAGGGCTAGTTGTAGCTGTCTTTTGATATGGGGATTTGAACTCTGGCCAATAGGTCTTCGTGGCATATACTCTTAAACCCTGAGACATATTCCAGAACCTACAATAATTTTTTATTAAGTTATGAAAATAATTGATTCTTTTTCTGTTCGATGAGCTAGAATCCTTTTTAGTCATTGGCAGTAGCTTCACAGTTTGAGAATCACAATATCTTTTGACCACTTACCTTGGATTAGTGTTTCAAGTAATTGTTTAATTGTTCAGTTTTATTCTGTATTGGATGAATAGGCATTATGTTTGCTTAATTCTCAAACTTATTTAAGAAACATACTCAGTGTTAAAATATACTGACCCTCAATTATCTCTGTTGATGCCTTAACTGTCACCTGAAAAAAAATCTACTGTCAAAGTGGCAGTTTAATTGGGAAAAGGAAATATAAAATTACCACACTTGACAACAGTTAGAATCAATATTGACACATGTAGTGTCATCGATATTATAGTCACATACGATGTTTCTTAGTTGTTTATAGTATGTTTTCACTTAGGCACCTGAACAAACTGGGAAACTGTATGCACAAAACTGAAGTATCTGAGAGGGACAACATTACATATAGATGAAATAATTCCTCATTAAAGAGATTATTCATATGAGCAAATGACCTCTTCTATTCCAGTGTGACTCAATCAACAAAAACTTTTGTTTAGCTTCTTATTCAGTATTTTAAAAACAAGACTTATCCGGGGGAATATATATATGTATATTTTTTCTAGTCATGCTATTTTCTTGAGTTTTAAAGATACTTTTATTTCAAAAGGAATTTTAAAATACATTTAGCATAGTTCCTGTAAGTGATCACTGTTTTAAAAGACAGACTTTTCAATTGAGTTGCAGATGAAATGGGATTGACCAGCTTCCATTTAATGACATTCACACAAAAAGAGGGCTCCAACCTCAGAAGATAAAAGCTGTAGTGAAGATGATTGAAGTTAAAACATTCTGAAAGATGTGTACACAGAAACTTCAGATCTCTTCATTTGATCTCCAATTACAGGAATAGAGGTTTCCTTTCACCCTTGAAAGTGACTATAAACATATGAAAGCCTTTTCCCAGAAAGGTGTTGTTGTTGAAATATATAGATTAGTTTAGATAAATTAATCAATAACTGTTACATGTCAGTTTGTCAAAGAAAATTAGAGATCTCCACTGTAACATCTTGAGAGACCACTTACTGGAATGCATAAGTGATTGATCTGCTCCAGGATGACATTTTTCTCATAGTTTCTCACTTTTACTGGTAATAGAGACATTTAATGTTTCTTGTCAATTTGTTCCAATAATTGAATAGCTGCAAATTATTAGTTACATTGCCAGAAATCATAAGCTTAGTTTCTTCCCTCCTAAGTCAGCATTCATGATTTAGAACAGTGATGACCCAGTGAGTTTTGGAGTTCATAGAAGGCAAGTAGCTCCTGCCTTGAGTCACCATAATTTTGGTAGGAGCTAGAACCTTATTTAGCCAAAATTTGACCTGACTTCTTTGAAGAAAATGCTTCCAACTCTCTTGTTCTCATTCATTCAACATGATGTCCTGTTTCATTTTTGTCCCTTAAGTTTTAACACAAACTGGTTTATTTGTGTGTTTTAAGACACAGGGAGACTTAGAATGTATTTTTTCATCACTTCCGGTAACAATGTTTATAGTATGTGTGTGCGCACACACCAGTATAGCCATGCTAATGATTCTCTAATTGAGAAACTACCTTACAGGCTGTAGTCAATGTCTTTTCTTTCCATTCAGATCACAGGTTTCCCTATGAAAGAATCATCCTTTACATGCCCTGTCCTGTCTTATTTAAGGAGGGAGAATGAGACTTCTCCAGAGATGAGCCCTCTGATATGCCTTTAGTAAACGGCGAATTTCTTATTTGGTCATTTATTTACACAAAGTCTTGCAGTGTAGCCTGGGATAACCTTGAAATTGTCTCCTAATCTCCCTAGCACCTTGAATTGCAGCTGTGTGCCACCACACCTGCCGTTAAGGAATGTTTTATCACCATTTGTTCATTCATGATGTTTTCAAATTTGTTATGCTAATGACATTGCAAAGTATTTATATTGTGATCAGGAAGGATTTTACCCTGGTGTGGAATCAAGTCAGTGAGTAGAAAAGAAGAGGATGAATTCACAATGAAGCTCTACCACTGTAGGACCCAAAAGGCTTTTATGCTTTTACTGTTGGCTGAAAAGAGAGCTAATTAAGAACTTCTTGGTGTACAGAATTTGGGAAATTGCAATAAGAAAAATGTCTGTCTTCCAAGATCGATAAACTCATGCTGGAATTGCTGGGTATTTTTCTGTCATTTTGGTATTGGTTTCAGCTGTATTCATTAGAAATGATCATATATTTATAAATTTATTTTAAAATATAGATAATTGCATTTTGTTCTTTAAAACTTAGAAACTTGAATTAATGTTGAATTTATGTAACATATGTAAGCTGATAGGTAAAAAGAGTATCACATAATGTCAAGAAAGTGTTCTATAACTAAAAGTCATCACACTGTTATATCCAAGGACTCACTATATTATTTATGAAAATTTAGCTATGTGGTTCCATTTCATGATAATAAAAATACCAATTTTTAGTGTATTTCTGATAACTAAATAATAAGTATTCATATAAATGTTTATTATATTTTAAAGACACAATAAATAGTAGTTGAAAAAATAAAATGACATTATGACATTGTATTTTTGTGTGTATGCATGTGTGTGTGTATGTGGTTGTATCTGTATGTGTGTGTATGTGATTGTGTGTTTGTGTTTGGTATTTATTGACTTTATTTTTCTTGACAGCCTTAATACAATGTTCATAGATATCATTGCTCTTTGGTATCTGTGGTTCCTAAGATTTTATTTATTTATTTATTTGCTATGTTGCATGTATTAATCTCTGCAAATTCGGTCAAATCAAATATTTTCTGTGCTAGTTTCAATCAATAGTAGTGAATAATTACAAGGATAGCATAGGATTATATAATATCTTCAGAAGGAAAGACTATGTATATAAAATACTTATCCATATATTTGCTATACGGACTATTTAATATTTGAGACTATCAACTGAGAAACCAGACAGACTCATATGCACCCAATATGGCAATGAGTAAGAGAAAATAAAGGAAGAAAGATAGCAGCTTAGGAGTTACAGTCACAGATATCCCGATCTTGGGGAAAATAACTACTTCTACTAGCTGACACTTTTCTGTTTTAAAGCCTAAGTATTTAGATCAAACTATATAAATTTCCCTTAAGGTCATGGAATATTATGAAACACAGAGGTAAACTAGTCAAATTTAAACAATGAGATAAACAAAATCTGCCCTGAATTAGATGAAAACAAACAACAAAACCAAAAA
>JAQHUG010000035.1:10868570-10891592 GCA_028555095.1 Dicrostonyx torquatus
TATGAAGAAGTTTTTGAGATAGAAACACAGGTGGGCTTAACTTCCCTTGTCTTTCTTCTTATTTCTTTCTCAGATACTGATCAAAAGCCTAAGGATGCTCTCCCTGATCCTGAACTTTCTCATTGTTGTTCTGAAGACACTGTTTCCCCATTTGTAGCTGTTTGTTGTCTCCCATGCCTACCTTATAGCTGTTTTTTTAAAAAAATATTTAATGCATTATTTCAGATTCCATCTGTATGGGTATGTGTGTGCAGGGGGATATGTGCAAATGAGTCATGAGTGTAGTGTTCACAGAGTCCAAAGGAGAATATAGTGTCTCCTAGACCTATGGTTGCAGGTGGGTGTGAACTGCCCATCATAGGGGCTTGGAATGAACTCTGCCAAAGCAGTATGTGCTCTTCATTTCTGAGCTTCATCTCCAGGCCATTACTTGTAATTGTTTTAAAAGTCATAAAGGGGTTGAAGGGGAGGGGAGAGGCAGGGAGGGTAGCAGAGAAAAATGTAGAACTAAATAAAAATCAATAAAAAAGGAAAGAAAAAAGAATTTTTTGAAAGATATTAACACTCAAATTACCAGACTCAAAAACAAATGCTGCTAATATGGTCAGATCGACAGTCATACAAAATATTAAGCCCCAATAGAATGAAAAGGTGAGCAATAGTCTCCATTTAGCATATTGCAAACCATGGGACTTTTGAACCTTTGTACATGTACAAAGCCCATGTCTTCATGATAAGTTGTTTCCCAGCTGTCTGTCAAGGTGTATATAGTTTAATTTAAATGTAACATATCCTAGGTAGCAGGCTTGAAACAGTGATGGTTTAACCATTAACAATAATAAGATAAATAAATATGAGTGACATTTCAGAGAAATAAGGAAGAGTACCAGGTTCATATTAGAATAAGAAAAGGATTCTTCACTAGCACAGGGGAGGTACAATTACAATTATCTCTGTGGTTACTGACAGTCTATCAAGTATATGCCACTTAAATGAAGACAAAAGTTGCTCTGGTTTTAGGGTTTAAATTAAGAGTGAGACTGGGAATAATTCTTGAAGCCAAGAGTAAAGAAATTTAACTTTTGGGGCTGGAGAGATAGCTCAGCGGTTAAGAGCACTGCCTGCTCTTCCAAAGGTCCTGAGTTCATTTCCCAGCAACCACATGGTGGCTCACAACCATCTGTAATGGGGTCTGGTGCCCTCTTCTGGCCTGCAGGCATACACAAAGACAGAATGTTGTATACATAATAAATAAATAAATAAATAAATATTTTTTTAAAAAAAGAAATTTAACGTTCAGTAGTTTCTTCTCTTCATGGAAAATGTAGAAAATTCAAAGTTATATCTATTACAAGGGACATTTTTCTTTATTAGCATGCACACTATTAATTAGAGAGATACCAACTTCAGGATAGGACTTAATTAACTGTGAGATCGATATCTAGTCCTGATTTCACCTTTTATTTGTATCTAACAACACTAACCTTATAAAAGGTAGCTGCAATATTTTTATTGAGTAAAACTTATTCTCAAAGTGAATTGTTCCTAAGGCTTTCATCAAAAGGAAAAGGTGATTAAGTTGGTAACAGTTGTGTATTTACACATAACTATGAAAAACTAAGAAAACCATATGGCAAAACAATTTATTAAGTTATGTATATGCTAATTCTTTATGTATTTGTCGCAGGTTGCTTGTTATTTCAAGGAAGCATTTGAATGTATATGGACTCGCAGTCAGATTTACTCAGTCATTATTTATAAGGCTAGGATTTTATGATCTGGAATACACAGGCTGTGTCTTCCTCTCATTCAGGTTAAGGTTTCCTTGCACTTTAAGTTCCTCAAGGCTATTCTCAGCTCTGAGGCTGAAAAAGATTTGGAGACAACTTTGGAGCCATAGTGCAAAGAAGTCGGGATATACTTCATGTGCTGGGCTTTATCTCGCGAGGTCAGAATTTCAGCTCTGGGAGCTTTGTTCTGGAGATGGATACAGTGGCGGGGCATCTGTTTATTGTCGTCATCCAATACCAGTGTCCAGAGTGTCTATTAAAGAATATTAATGTTACGGGCCAAACATTAACCATCCTGAAACGGAGCATGAAATTGAAGTGCAGAATGTACTTGAAATCATTCACTTTTCTTATTTCTCTCCCTGAACCTAGGACTTGGAATCCTTCCCTCCAGGCATAGAGCCTGTGTTTTCATAACAACTTTTCTTTGTTCCAAGCTAATTGCTTTAGAATGCTCTGTTACATTTTGCACTTTTTATTGTTCTCCTGATACAGATCTGAGTTCTTACGGGGAACACTTAGGACACTGTGTGACACACTGTAAGTGACTAGTACCTGTTGACTACTGTTATTCTAATTTTAGTGGTACCATAATTTTAGATTTTCACTGACTAGTTTCAAGTAATCTACATAAGACAGAATGTGTCATAAATGGGAAACGTTCAAGTAAAGATAAAAATTTAAACTACCACAAAGGATTCTAGTTGGGGGAGATTGAAGCATGTTTTGACTAACCTAGACTCCCAATACCCTTAAAAAACTGGTGCAAAGAAAGTAAAACCAAATGCTCAAGATACTCTTTGCAAAAAGGAACCATAAAAACATCTGGGGACACAGGAACGACAAAAATAAAACTTGGAGCAATCATTAAATTATTCACATACTATAAATATATACACATACATATGTTATGTGTGTATATATATGTATATATAAAACCAAGACGTTTTAATGGACATAGTATAACACACAAACACTGTCTCCTCTAGCTAGGATAACTTGAGGAAAATATGAATCATCTTTAAAAGTAGAATGAGCTTGCTATTTGGATTATAAATATATTCAATGTTCTAAACAAAGACATAATGATAAGAGAATTTTTATAGCAAATATCAAGATAAGGTGCAGAGGAAAGCAGCAGGCTTCATTGACAACCTCATAAAAGAGTGTCAGAAAAGAATATGACTATTTTTTCTTGAAAGAACATGGCAAGTTTCATTTTGAGGGAGGCACACTAAAGTGTAAACATTTTCACATGTTCTTTTGAGCAAAAGGTTTATGTGGCTCCTTCAATTACTGCTTCAATCAGTAATTGTCAAGGACTGATTATGGGACAGGCACAATTATGGGTACCAGGTACAATGATTTGCAAAACAAGTGAACAATAACAGAACAAGCTGAAGTGTATAATCAAATAGGATATGTGGTCATTAATCAAATAGCCTTGTCAATGAATGTCATATCACCTTTGATAAATGGAGGTGTTTGCAAAGTCGGGAGAGGAAGAGCAAGCACTGAGCATTGGCACTGTCTCATGGAGAAATGAATGGGTCATCTGATGGAAAAGCAGCACGGTGCTAACTTATGATGCTGAATGGGGTGTAAGGAAGAAAGGGACAACTGAAAGCGTTCCTGAATTAGGAAGTAGGATGGCATGTTTCAGAACCCCAAGTCCAATGTCTGGGGGGATGTAGGCTAGGGAAGGTAGAGCAACAGCAAAGAGCAGAGCTTGGAGAGCTAACCATGTAATTTATTGTCTAAACTGGATCATTTCTGAGAGCGAAATGAAGTACTTCAGATGATTACACAGAACAACAGGTGGCAACTGGAGCTCCGAGTCCTTCTAATTACAGGCTGTTCTAAGGACAGGTCTTTATGCTGAGAGGGATGGGATTGTCTGAATGCGTTTTAAGCAGAGGTTTACATTTTGGCTGCCTCCTTGTGGAGAGTGGATTATAATGAGGCAGGCATGCGTGCGGGAAGACTGCAAATTAGCATGTTTGTTTCTCAGAGATAGGCTGGAAGGCAGTTTCTGCTGCTGTTATTTCGTTTTGTTCGATGTTTATAATCCTCCTGCTGTATGTGGAGAGCTTGGCCCGAAACTAGGAATTCTCCTTTCTCTGAGCGATTAGGTTCTGAGAATGGCTTGCTATTTTCAACACTCATATAGCTCAACATAAAGTTACGCTAGACAAAAGACTGTTTAGAATTAGCATAATATAATGTATATATCTATGTTCTGTCTCATCTTCGCCTCTCTGTCTCTTCTGTATACTTCCATCCCTCTTTCTACCCCCCCTTCCTTATTACTTCTTTGTATTTCAACAAAAAAAATGTTCGGAAAAATCATAAAAATCCTGATCAATGTACTAACTCTTTTAGGGGATATTTTATAAGAACATTTGTCTTACTTTTAAAAAACATGGTATTAAAAATGAATTGTCAGGCTGGCAAGGTTGTTCAGTGAATAAAAGGGCTTGTTTCTCAAGCCTGACAATTGGAAATGCATCCTCAGAACCAATAGTGGAAGGACTGATTCTGCTCTTGAAAGTTGCTTTCTAATCTCTACACATATGATAATGGCCTGTGTGCCTACACCTATGTGCATGCACATGACTGTTCATATATTCAACACACATAATAATAATAAGTGCAATAAAATTTTTAAAAATAAATTTACCAGGTGTCAATAGGAAAACATATTCATTAAAGAAAAACATGGGCACAAAGAACAACTTCAAAGGAAATCAGCATAAGAATATCAAATGTCCTATCTTTTTTTTACCTAGCTGAAACCTATCTGCATAGAAAAATGCTTAATCTGCTTTTTAGGCAATTTAGTATCATGTAAGTCTGACAGATTTAGCAGATAAAAATGCAGGATCCATTGTTAAAATTGAGCTGCAAATATATGCATTTGTGCCTGTTATATGTTAGTATGCCTTAAATATTCAGTAACATCAACTTTTACCTTAACAATACTTCATCTCTGGAACAAAAATTTAACTTAACATTTTATACATTTTTAGGTCAGCCTTTTATGTTTTCCTCATTTTTTATCAGTAATTTTTATATTTTAGTTTAAAAATTGTATTAAATATTTCATGTAGGAAAATTTTAAGAGTATTCTTTGTATAGACTGGGAACAAACTTCCCAGGTACATTAAATATAGGTATATCTCTGTTCCTTTAGCTTTTCTTGGGGATACATAAACAAGAACCTAATCACCCCATATACAGCACAAACAGGAGACTAAAGGAATAATTTCATCCAAGTCTAGTTTGGTGAACCAATGCGTTCACCAAAGGATGACACAGAGTTTTCATATCAGAGTACATGTGAAAGGTTACTTACAGTCATGTGTGTGTTTTCTCAAACAGCTAGGGCATGAAAAGCTTCTCCCTCACTTGAGTCATGATTGTACTTTACCTGCATAGATGGAGTTGTCCTTTGGTTGTCTCTTCCACCCCCTGAATATTCAAGCACATCTTGAGACCACATGTATCTAGTGCAGTAGTACATGTCGATCTTGGAGGTTATCACAGAAAGCAGTGGTGGAGTCTCAGGGAGGACCAAATGACTCTCCCAAATCTCTTCTTGCTGCGAGGGATCAATGTCAACAGGATAACACACTGAAGTTCTTTCGTGGCTTATCAATCAAATGCTCTGAATAAGATGGTAAGGACTTTTACACTCAGAGCACAATATGCTACAATGAGTCTAGCTTTTATAGTAGAAATGTTGTAGACCAAAATTTTCCTTCCTTTTGGCTTCCTTATTTAGTTAATGGGTTAAATTTGAAACAAACACAGGCTAGCCTGCCTGTAATAGATAAGTAATTTGGGTAGTTAGAGATTGTCTTCCTTGATGCTGAAGCAAGCAAAAGAGACTTGTTAACATGTTAGATGTATGTTTCTCTAAATTATCTTCATTTTAAGGTTAATCTCGTATCTGATTTTCAGCAACCTGTCCCATTATCTTAGCTTTATGTTCCTTGTTTTTTCTTCCTCGTTATCTGTAAATCATGACCTATTATGTGTCAATTCAGTTGCTGTATTGGGGACTGTTAGATGTTGACTTTCCTACTTATTAATGGATGACCATAGTTGAGCTACTTATCTTCTCTGAGCTTCATTTCCTTTATTTATATTAAACCCAAGACCATTTTGACAAGATAAATCAAGAACATTTTTCTGGAGATTACATCTACTGTGTCAGACACCTATGTGCTTGCTATATTCCCGAAAACACAGATGCAGATACAAGTACTAACTACTGAGGAATTGATTTTCAAAAGACATTAATTATCTCTTTGGGCATTTATATCAAATGGAGACCACTTTACTGGACCAGGATACTTTCTAAATATAGCTGTTATTATAGATTGGACGATAAAAAGATGAATTATTGATAATGAATGTCTACAGATACAGTAATAGTAGAGTGTTGTGTTACAGTAGAGTGAAGTATTACAGATTACTAAAACAGCCTTAGACAAAGTGTGACTTGGGGTAGGTGAGTAAAACAGTATGGTGCCAGGTGGTGGTGGCACACGCCTTTAGTCCTATCACTCAGGAGGCAGAGGCAGGGAGATCTCCGTAAGTTCAAGGCCGGCCTGGTATAAAAGAGGGACTTCCAGGACAATTAGGGCTGTTACACAGAGAAACCCTGTCTTGAAAAACATAACAAACAAACAAAACAAAACAAAACAACCTCCCTTCGAAAACAACAGTATGGAAACGGAGTATACAATCTGTTGTAGTATTGTAGTGAAGCTGAGGTTTGCAGTTACTTATCCTCTTTAGGATTCTCAGGATGTATTAGTACTGTGTCAATTATGCCAAAATGGATATTTTTACCAGAACAAGGCCATAAAACTAATAACAAAGATAATTTATGGTTTTAAATTTCTGAATTTTTCAAGATTGACTGCTTTGTTTCAACTCCTGCCATTGTGTTTCCATCCTCTGGGAAGATCTTTCTGGTCTGGCCATTTAACTGTTTTTCTCTCTAACATACTGAGTCCACACTGAGAAATACCCGACCACAGCTGATGCTGATAGACTTTGAGGAGACTCTGAGCTTTCTCTGAGTATCGCTTTGTTTATTGGCTGATATAAGCACATAGAATGAGGCTATGGGGATGAGATGGGCTTTTGTTTAAAGAAACAGCTTCTTCCAGATTGTGGAGAGAAGAGAACAGCTTCCCCACTGGTGAACAGTCACGCTTTAGCAACTGTCAAGCACAGTCCTGCCTACGAAATGCCTCAGGATATCAGGCTTTCCCCATTTTGTCCTAATGTCGCACAGGCTTGCTTCCCATTGATCCACTTGCTTCCACCTATTAACCGCTAATCAATATATTCTAATTTCATTCCAGCGTCTAATGCCAAGTCTTGCTAATGAAGCTTTTGATGAGAAAATGAAACCTATTACTCAATGTCCTGCCTGCAGCCAAGAATCACAGAGAGATGAAAGCTCATAGTATCACAGTTCATTTGAGCAAGTACCTAGAGCATCAACTGATAGCTTTTTATATGCATTCTTTTAATGTTAACAATTTTTAACAAAGCAAAGAAACCTAGCTTTTAAAGGTATCTCTAGTCATGTTTGACTAATGCCCTGTTATTATTTCAGAAAAAAGTAATGTGTTTTTTACTCAATATTTTAATGCCTCTGTTGATAGCCCAGTTTCCCAATGTTTCCAAGTACAATTCCATGTTACACCACCCTGTCCCTGGGGCATTTTTAATAGAATTTTTAGTATGGTTAGTTTGCAGTTCCCCAATCTTCTGGAAACTCACTGGTATTACACGACTGCATCGCTGGGTGGCACCCTGATGCCTTGTTCGGATCTCTCCATTACAAGCTCCTGCTCTTTTAACATCATTCTACCAGGATCAGGCTGAAGTCTGGACCCAGTGGCCTTAGACTGGAATCCAAGCCCTGAACTGTAAGCTCCCCCATGATAGGACAACCCAGACTACACTGATTTAACAGAATAAAGATCATGATGGGTGATCTTCATATGGGAAAAATTTTAAAAAAGATGATTTAAAATGCTTAGAAGAGTCTGTGGCAGATGAGAGATATTCACTAAAACATGTCTATTTACTTCAGTATTCATGATATTACTATAGAACTTGGACTAAAACCATGCAGAGTTAAGGTATCATATTTAAGGAATAAGAATAACAGAGAACAAGAAACAAAAGATGGCTGGTGACTGTAAGGAAGACACATGTATTCATGAACAACAGTGATAGTAGGTAGATAATTCAAAGAAAACATACTATGATTCAATGTTATTTTCCAACCATTTACTAAAAACCCTTATAAGAATAATTATCTGAATTATCATGAATATATATATCATGCTTTCTGAACAAGACCTGCATGGAGAGAAAACTTCTGTGCTGATTGGTGTCAATCATTTCTCAAGGAACCTCATCTGTTTACTGAAAGTTCACAGATTTAAATATTAGTAGATTTGTTCCAGACCTCCTTCTGTGTGCTTTCTGCCCATTTGTACATCTGTTTTGTACATCAGAGGTTACTGGCTATAGTTTGAAAGCCTACCTCTCAATACAGCTCTTATATTTTGGAAGGAATTGAGCTGCTTGTGGCATCTAATACAAAAATGATAAACAAGCTGCAGACTGAGCCTCTTCTTATTTTCCAGGGTAATGCTAAGCCGACAGAGCTGCCAGGCCCTCACTTAGCTTCTGAGGATTTCTTTGACATCCCTTCCTCTCTGACAGTTGTATCAGCATTTCCAGTGCTCCTCTTGCTGATAAAGCCTCCGATCATGCACAGCAAATAGAAATCACTTGGTGACACATTTACTGGGGGCCTCTTCTGCAGAAAAGGTTGAGACAGGCAGGAACTATTATTCTGCAAATCTCCTCCTTATGCAACATACAGACTAGGTATTTTAAATGTGGCTATAATGATGCAGAGGTAGTTTTCCCCTTGAAATGTGTGGAACAGATATCTGTTCCCAAGCAATTGTAACTGAAGGAATGTGTTTAACTTACAGTAAAAATAGTAGATGAAAAAACTACTGTGTGTGTTCTTGGTTATAATCTGGTGATATATAGTAAAATATCAAGATGTCTTAGAAGAGTTGAAGGGAAACATGAAAAAGTAAACCCTAAAATTATAAATGCTTTCCATTATCTTTCAATAATTTTCTGACTGCAAAAAATATTTACATAAATATTTTCTTCACGTTTTTTCAAGATATAAGTGAAAGCAAAAGTGGCTTTACAATATTTACATGGTGACTCCACACAGCATAGAGGCAAATGTCCAAGGGCTCCTTTCTTAACATTCAGAGTAACACATACAGACAGGTGTACATCTCTCATGTACCATATCTTCCAAGTGAGCATACGCATGCGTTCACAGTCATACACAATCCAGTGCCTACAAATACAAGTACACAGACACTAGCATTTTCTACTAATGTGGAAAGAGAAGTTGGTGGTCAATGGGTGACAGACCTGAGAGGATAAGGGTTAAGTTTGCTGAAAACTGAACTTCTACTGTAGAGCTTTTAGTACAAATTTGTGTGTTTGACTGTAGAACATTTAAATTCAGAATTCCTATAAATAACTCATACTGAAGCAAGGTCAGATGTTCTCCACTATGATTATGCTTGTGCTCACCTTTTGAGAGTAGGTTTTGAGAGACAAACCGTGCATACTGAGAGCCTAGGGCTAAAGAGAAAATAAGAGTAGGGCAGAGAGACAGAATGCTGGAGCGCTCCAAACAAACTCCATGGACACAGTAATTTGTCATTAGGTCAGTGCTGAATGAGAACCTGCGGATACCAGCCAGAGCTCTTCATGAGAAGAAACAGAAGGTTATAGACGAGGACAGTGTACCTGAAGAGTCTATTTCCCTACTTCAATGAGATGCTTAAAAGGCCACTGTGGTCTGTCTACAATAGAAGCTACCAACTACTACTAACTTCAAGGAGTCATTCAAGACCACAGATCTCAGCAAACATCAGTGTGTGAACCTAAATTTCCTCAACCTTGTACTGGTCTTTTTTTTTTTTTTTTTTTTTTACAATGAGCTTTAATTAAAATGAGGACAATACAGAAAGGTACTGAGTGTTAAAATTAATACCAAACCCACCTTCTAGACATAAGTTATTATGATAGCAGTATTGCTATATTTACACTCTCAGGCTAATGCTTTTTAACTTTCCCCAGTTCCTTCCGAGTTACTTTTATTTAATCCATTGGCGAAGAGTGTGTAAACAGCAGATTTACTTCAGTTCATCTCAGATTTCTTCTTACCTCTATTCTAACAGCAGTTATCTGATTACTGGCTGCCTACTTAGAAACTCAGGAGTTCTGTTGAGACTTTAGTGTGCAGAACTATGAAAAGCAGGTGAGAAAATGGTAAGGAGAGAGAAGAGAGCTCCCCCAGAAACAGCTCTGAGTTGCTTCTCTGTGCTTTCTTCCCACCTGTGTTTCTCTTATTTTTTAAAACTTGCTTTTATCCCTACAGGTCTGTTTGATCCTGCACCTCATGAATGAAAACTGGACCTGTTTGGATGCCACCAAGGAAAGAACCTCTGTGTAACAGGCAGAGATAATTTTTGGTAGTACAAATCTGGGTGCATCTGATCTTTCAGAGAATATGCATAGCAGTTTGTTTTTTAATTAAGTGTTTTATTTAATGTTTGTGTAGTTGATGAAAATAAAAGACCATTGGGGGAAGTTTAAAACAAAAGACCATTATTAAAGTACATGGGCTGAACTCTTTCATAATTTAATGTGTATTTGAGTAGCTACACTATCCCAATGTATTGTGAGTAGATGACTTGATGTGACACAGATGAAGATTAACATTATCGCAAAGGATAATACTTCTTTCTTTGGTAGAAAATGCTGCTCTCCATCCTGACCATGAATGGTCTTTAAACTTACTATTTTAAATGTTAGCTAAGACAGTGGTATGGGAAATATTTCTTTGAAGATACTTTATCCATCTGAAAAAGCAATATCTATTAACTTAGAGACCTATTCTGGAAGGACTATTAGTTCATTTGTAGTTTTAGCTGTAGCAATGGCTTACAGGCTTACAGAACAGACAGACACCAAATGGGTTTAAAAGAGACTAACATTAGGTCACTGTGTCTGTACTCAGTCTAAGCTAATGTAAGGTAGTTTTGAGGTTAGAGCCAAACAATTTTACTCTTGCTAGTAATTAAAACCTGAAGCCAACATAATATCCCATGTTGCTTTGTAAGGTTGAAAATAGTCTTAAGTAATATCACCTAAATATTTTAGAGGAAAATAAGAGAAGAAAATAATAGTGAGGAACTATATGCTAAATTTGATCAATTTGGATAATTCTATTATTTCAGATAAGACACTGACTATTCTTCTAACAGTAAATACATTTTTCACACTCCAGAGTTTTGAATAATTGCTGTGTTCACTAAACTTTGTTTATGATGTATGTAATAGTAACATGGGCAAACACACACAGAATACCTAAGGTATTCTAAAGCGAATGGTTCTCAAATTGCTTTGCATTGAGTGTGTATGCGCTTGACATACTTGCAGGCTCCTGGGGAGTTCAGAAGGAACACAGCTCTGGGAGCTGGCTGTGGCTGTAAGAGCAGTAAGGGTTTTTCAACTTCTGAGCCATCTCTCTAGTAATCCTCAAGTCATTTAACACATCCATCCATCCATCCCATGTATTTCTATATTTGTTTGTTTATTTATTTATTTATTTTAAATTTAACTACAGTTTCTCCTCTCTCCTGTCTTTTCCTTCTTTCCCCTTCATCTCCCACTTCCATCCACTCCTCCTCTGAGTCTATTCAGAAAAGAGCAGGTATCCAGTGGATATCGACAATGGCATACCAAGTTGTAATAAGACTAAGCACCTTGCCTTGTGTTAAGACAAGGCAACCCAGTATGAAGAGCAGGGTGCCAAAAGCCAGCAGAAGAATCAGAGATAGCCCCTACTCCTACTATTCAGAGTCCCAAAAGAAGTTACACACTGTCATATATAAGCAGAGAGCCTAGGTCAGTCCTATGTAGGCTCCCTTGTTTTTGGTTCAGTCTTTTTAAGCTCCTATGAGGCCCAACTAGTTGATTCTGTGGGTTTTTTTGTGATGTTCTTGACCCCCCCCGACTCCTATAATTCTTTCTCCCAAGCTCAGTTTAATATCGGGCTGAGGGTTTCTGCATCTGTTTCCTTCTGTTGCTGGATGGTGCCTCTCTGATGACTATTGGGCTAGGCACCACTCTGTGAGTAAACCAGAATATTGTTAGGCAACATTACATTGCCATTTTTTTTCAGTCATGTTTAGTTGTATAGTATGTCTCTGGGTCATTCAGACTTTAGGCAGTGTCGGGGGTGGGGTCACTCTCATGGTATGGGTGTCAGGCTGCACAAGTCAATGGTTGGCCACTCCCATAATCTATGTATCATTCTTACCCCAGCACATCCCATATGCCAGACAGACTGTAGGTCGAAGGTTATGTGCCTGGGTTGGTGTACCAGCCCTTCACCGGTAGTTTTGTCTGGTCTCAGGAGGTAGTCAGTTCAGGCTATGCATCCCCTTTTGCTGACAGTCTTAGCTGGAATGGACTGGAAAGGGGGGTCATTTCAGGCATAGGTAGAAAGCTTATGCAAGGGAAACTCCCATCTTGGTTATTTGTTATAGTGATAACCAGTTTGACCCAATCACTGAAGAGTTATTCTAGCAGTTTCTGTTCCATTTGAAGTCAGTGTTTAAAACAGCCAACCGAGGTCTTTCTCCTCAGTGAATCTTCCATTAAACCAGAGGAGCCAGACAATAAACTTAACAAACTCCCAAATTGCCATTAAAATACATGAAGCCAGAGGAAAAGTAAACAAAACTCTTAGAACATAAAACACTACAAAGGCAAAAGAAAGCAGTTTCAGAAGAAATTCTATTAATCATTAAGTTCATTAGGAAAGGGGGACAAGATCTGAATTTCCATGCTTTATCTAGAGAAATTGCAAATTTAAATGCTTGTGAAGAAGAGGAAGAAGATGAAGGAGAAGGAGAAGGAGAAGGAAGAGACAAAGAAGAATCAGTTGATTCACTTTTTAGCTCTCCCACAATGTATATCATTGTGGTCTGTTAGCCGGTGATGTTCACAGCAACTTTTTAATGGACCAGGTGACATTTCCAAAAAGTAGACTTCCACTCATAGGCTGTTATTCTTCAAAAGTAACAGACATGCAGAATGTAGGTAGGTACCTGGAGTGATCCATCAATATACTAGATGGATCCATCAATATACTATAATGTTAAAAATCCTTTGTCTTATAAATACTTTAATAATATATTTTGAGAGCGACAAAATCTATAAAAATAGTCATGTAATATTTAACAATGGGCACACAGTCTGAAAAACACCATCCAGAGATTTTGTTATTGAGTGAACATCAGTGTACTTCTACAAAGATTGCTAAGTCTTCATGAAACAATATACTCTCACAGGACCACCTCTGTATATGCCTTGACAGATACATTTGCATGCAGCCTGTGATGATATTTCAGTGTTTCTTCTTCCTGTTTTCTAATGAGGCAGTTTATTTGTGGAGCTATTAGTTGTTTTACATTTTGATATGGGAAGCAAATAATTATTACAAAGTGCAGAAGACCAATATACACTGTAGGTTATATGTTGCATGCAAGATACAGAGATTAAGGTACATTTGTCTCATGACACAATATAGATGTATTAACTTCTGGGAAGGTAGGGTGTCTGATATCTTTACTTAAAACATCAATTTTTAGATACTCAGCTGGCTGCTACTGTGCATATTATCTCTCATTCAACAGAGATGAAAAATGGTCAGGAAAGCATAAACAGACTTGGCTGGTGTTGGGATACTCATATCCAGGAAACAGTATCATTATTTTGGCTCATAGCCTATAAGTTAAAACTTTGTGGTTTGTTTAGACAGAACAACAAGGAAGTCTCGATGTGATGTGTAAATGAGAGATTTGATGATATAAATAGCAGCCCCTTACAATTTCCATTATTAAAAAAGAGATACATACTTACACAACTAGTCTCCAAACTCTAATGATTTCTATGGATACTCTTTCTTTCACATGTAGAATCCACACAGGGACTACTACACTTGAGAACAAAACCACATCCACTTAATTTTAAGTGTCAGATTTCTGTGTGGTTATTGATTCTCTTCATTAAGTCAGTATGTATTTTTTTTTGTATTTTGATGACCTAAAAAACTAATAGAGACACTAATTTTGTCCCTCTCTATATACATTAAATAGTAATGGGAAATGAACAGAATAACTTCAATTAGAAAGCTCATCTAGAAAGCAGAATAAAGGGGAACATAGAAGAGTACTTGCCCACAGTAATTAGGGAATCCTGCTGAGTAAATGTTGGCAGTGCAAAATGTCCTTGGGGTAGTTCCTATTCTGCTCTCTAGAGGAACTGTTTGTCCATTTTCCATTCTGCTCCCTTTTGCCAGTTCTTTCTAATGACCACATTTGGAGCATGTACAGGAAAATGTGCTCTGTGGAGGTCTTCTTGGCCCCGGGTAGTCTGGGGGCAGAGGAACTGTTTCAGGAGTCAAAAAACTACCAGCACTTTAATTGTACATTTCATGGAAATAAATATCCCTTTGTAGCTTAGCATTTTCAAGTCTCTTTATGTTTTCTCTCCCTGTAAAAGAGGTTTCCAAAGCTAATTGTTCTTGCAATTGAAGTCAGTAGATTTTTTTTTGTCCCTGCATTCAGCTTTACATGTTTTCAGTACCTTATTGGGGATGATTTCCTTTTGTCCATTTGAAAAACTAGACATGGTATGCTTACTAGCTGCTATCAGTGCTGTCAGACTTCCTAAGCTATAAGCACCTTCCTTCCACACACTTGTCTGCATTCTCTGTGCACTTTTCAGTGTGGCATTTGATAAAGTTTCTGAGAACAGTAGATCACTGTTACATAAATGCAGTAGGACATCTAAAGAGGTCTTAAATATAACTGTTTATATAACAGATTCTTTTCATTTTTTTCTTCACCAGCAATCCAGAAGTAGATAGTCCAGAGACTTTAGAAAAATATTTTCTTCCTTGACACGAAGTTAAAATTTGACTTCTTTTCATAAGGTTTGTCTTTAAAACACATGATACCTTATAAATATTAAGAAGAAATACCAATCAACCAGCCAACCAACAAAACCACATTCACTATGGTACACAGGTTGAAGAGTTCAGTTCATGAGTAATCATGGATGATTGGTCTCTTCCAATGGTCTCTTCACGTTAGGCTTTTGGTAAGGCAGTATCTAATGGCAGGAGCACACTGTGACCAAAATATTCTTAATCATCAGCTAGTGAGTAAATAGAATAAGTAATTATACATACATCACTGTGCCCTTTATAGGCTCATCCCAGTGTTGTAAAGACCTCCTGTTTGACCTTACCTCTTGAAGACTCTAAAGCCTAGCAATAGTGCATAACTAGGGACCAAGCCCTAACTGGTGTTGTGTTTGATCAGGTTCTCATTGATTCCCATACAGGGACACAAGGAAGAGGAACAGGGGAGTTGGGATGACTTTCTGCCTTTTTTTTCCCTTTTTATCAAATTATTTTGCTCTTTCTTTAAATTTTCCATAGGTATATACAATGTCTTGTTTATAACCACACCTCAGTACTCTCTGTATTTTCTTCTAACTTTTCCAAACACTCCTCTCCAAACCTCAAGGCCCCCCTCCACTTTTTAGAGGAAAGCACTCGGTCCAATTAGTGGTTACTGTATACACACTGGTATGGTGCCATTCACTGAGACACGGGTAATGTGGTAGTCTGGAAATCATTGGCCCCCACAAGCTCATAGGTAATGGTGTTATTGGGAAGTGTGACTTTGTTGGAGTAGTTGAGGTCTTGCTGGAGAAAGTGTGTCACTGCGTCGGTGAACTTTAAGGTCTTCTGGGCTCAAAGCATGCCCACTGTCTCAGATCACTTCCTATTGCCTGTGGGACTAAGATATAGCTCCTTCTCCATTCTCAGCTCATGCCACCATGTCCTGCCAAAATGATAATAAACTGATCCTCTGAAATTGTAATCCCCCTAATTAAATATTTTTTTCTTATAAGAATTGCTGTGGTCATGGTGTCTCTTTATAGCAACAGAAACCCTGACTAAGACAGAAGTTGATCCCAGGGTGACTGAGGTATTGCTGTGAAAGGCTGGTTGGTGTTTTTGTTTGGAGCAATAAGGATTTGGGGAATTTGGGTTAAGGATGCAGTGGAATGCATTAAGCACTGCTTAATTAGCCATCTTAGTAGGAACATGGAGATAGTGGTGCTAGGTGTGATTTGAACTGTGGAGGCCTAGCTCAAGATGTTTCAAAGGGGAAATATTTTATTGTGTTGCCTAGTGATTGCTCTTGTGATATTTTGGTGAAGAATAAGGCTACCTTTTGCCCTTATCTGAAGATTCTGCCTGAGGCTAAAGTAAAAAGATTTGTATTGGTTCCATTGGCAGAGATAATCTCAAAACAGTTTCATATATATCCAATTCTATGGTTATTAGTGATAACTCTAATGAAGATTTATAATGAAAAGGAGTAAGATGGGCAGGATAAATTACAAAATGTAAAATCTGAGGAGAAAAGAAGCACCAGTTAAGTGAGTAAATGGAGCTAAATCTGTATTCAGAGAGATAAACAGATTAAGAAATGGAATAAAGGGAATGGCGACCTCAGAGCAAGATCCCACCCAGCTAAGCTTCCAACTTGTGAAAACAAATTAAAGACAAGCTTAAGGTGGGGGTATGGTGGTGCATGCTTTTAATCCCAGAACCCCAGAGGCAGATACTTGTGGATTTCTGAGCTGAGGCCAGCCTGGTCTACAGAGCAAGTTACAGAATAGCCAAGTTTAGGCATTGGAAGTAACAATTAAAAACAGAAAGTTGATTAAGATGTAATTGAAATATCTCTGAGTTCCAGGTCAGCCTGATTCACAGACCTAGTTTCAGGACAGCTAAGCTTAGGCAGTGGAGGAAACCAGCAAAAACAGAAAGTTGGTGAAAATGTAATTGAATGAGGGAGCCAGGTTCCAACCTAAGCAAGAAGTAGAACTTGCCAGTTCTGACCATATGGTTCTGGAGTTAAGGATAGAAGAAAGGTGCTATGGAGTTGGCCTCCACAACTAAGGAAAGCCGTTGAGGCCAAGCATTTGTCATTGGTATCCCAGAAGGGAGATCATTGCATGAATCTGTGAAGGTGAAGCCTGGATAGATTGGAGATCCCAAGATGTTGAAGTTGCCAGAGCTGTGACAAGTTGCTGACAAGAAGTGAAGCCAGCACAAGAGAAAGAAGTGTATTACAGTCAACAAAACTGAAAGGAGATGAAGATTTGAAGAGTGTTTGACATCAGTCAGGGAGATGGAGAGTTTGGAGTTTGCCCAACTGGTTTTCAGTCTTACCTTGGTCCAGTATTTCCTTACTATGCTCCCTTACCTCTAATTTGGAATGGTAATATATATCTTGTGTCATTATATGTTTGAAGTATGTGTTCTAATTTTTATTTTTATTTTATGGAGGATTACAGTTAAGAGATTAGATGACTCTCAGACAAAACTTTGAATTTGAATTTTAAAGCATTAAGACTGTGATAGTTTATGAGGACTTTTGAAGAGTGGCTTTGTTGGAGTAAATGCAACCTTGTTGGAGGAAGTTTATCACTGTGGGGCTAGGCCTTGAGGTTTCCTATGCTCAAGATATGCCCACCGCCCAGTGTCAAAGATCACTTCCTGTTGTCTATGGGATCAAGATATACCTTCTTTTCCACTCTCTGCCCTTGTTCTGCCCCATATCTGCCTGCATGCTGCCATGTCCCAACAGGATAATAGGGATTAAACCTCTAATATTATAAGTTCTCCCCTCACCAATTAAATGTTTTCTCTTATAAGATTTGTTATGGTCATGATGTCTCTTTACATCAATAGAAATCCTACCTAAGATAATCAACTTACCAGTGACTCCATAACATAAGAAAATGATACTCTTTCATGGCTGGAGAGATGACTCACTGGTTAAGGGCATCAACTGCTCTTTTAGAATATGGAATTTTGGTTCCCAGCACCCATGTTAAGTAGCCTATAACTGCATGGGATGCCAGCTCACATGGCCTCTGTTGGCACTTGTACATGAGTTCACACACAAACATAAACACAAATATCATTAAAATTAAATCTTATATTTTTTTGAAGATCTCGTCAATAATACTGATTCTGAATTCTTTTTCTTAAATGCCTGTACTTCATAGATATGGGCTTTTGTGTGCTCCAAATTTCCCAAATGTTCTTTCATTGTGCTGATATTTTAAAAACATATTCTTTGATTAAATGGTCAATTTTTTTTGAGTCTTAATATTCTGTCTTCTATGTGTTCCCTTTTTCTGGTAAGATTTTTCTCTGAATATTCATGTTGGGTTACTGAGTTTTTCAGCTTGTTCCCTAATGATTTCTATCTCATTAGTAAATTCAGTTTTCAAATCTCAACTTGTCATCATCATTTTATTCATCTGCGTATTTGTGCTTTCTTGGCCTTTACTCAGGAGTTTATTCCGATCCTTTTTCAGTTCTTTGAGCTGTTTATTCTTGTCTTCTTTAGACTCTTTGAAAGGTTTGACATTTATGATTGTTCTTTTAAATTCTCTGTCCTGGGTTCACCTAGTTAACACTCATTGGAGGACATTTCTATCAAACTAATAGGTTTGGGGGCTTATACACTGTCTTTCATACTGTTCATCATTTGGGGATTCTACCTGGGCATATGAACTCTTTCTAGTTGTTTGATTGTAGCTTGCTATAGATTGGGTGGCTGCATGAGATACACACTGGAGCTATCGTAGAGAAAAATCATGTGAATGAAGTTCTGTGGGACTCACCAAGCTGGGCTACTGAGCTATTGCAGCTAGACTTGTGAGTACAGAGATAGCAATGGCCGGGATGGGTGAGGTTCTCAGACTATAGCTAGAGCTAGTACTGGGCGTGTGGAGATGGTACACATGGACCAAGATACTAGGAAGCTCAGTAGGCTAGGTAAGTAAAGTTCTCAAAAGTAAATCTTTTTTTAAAAAAAAATTTTAAAAAGGAAAAAAGAAAAGTAAGGAGAAAAGATTTTCACTCCTTGTGAAAGTAGTCATTAGCTGTCAAAAGTGCATTGACTAGGTTTGGGGCCCTCTCTCATCCAAGATGACATTTTTAACTGGTACAGCCAGGTAGCCACAGCTGATGAGAGCTTATATGGGTCACATCCATGGCATATCCAGTAGACAGCACTTAATATGGTTCCTTCTCATCTCCAGGCTGTTCCATTCCTCCTGCCATCTCCTTCTGTTCTCCGAGTCTTGGATTGCGGGGAGGCCGTTGATATAAATATGCCATCTACAGCTGTGCTTTCATTGTCACTCGCTCTTTTACGGAACAGTAATAGGTCTGTGTAGTAACCATTAGCCACTGCAAACAGAAGACTATTTGCCTAAGGGTGACGGCACACCAATCTATCGGTATAATTGGTGTAGTGATATAAATGAAATACTTAAAAAAATAGTTTAACATTATGACAACAGTAAAATAACAGCAGTTTCCTCCCCAGAGCATATGATTGTAATACTCATGTTTTTTTTTTTAATAGGGTTTAACGTGTCAGGCATGAATTCATTTCTGTCTGTGCAGCAGACCTCAGATTCACTGATAAAGCTGTTTGTTACTCTGTAATGGTCATGACAGTTCTGCATTGGTGTGAATACCTTGTTTGGAAAGTCATTATTCGACCATGCAAGTTCAGTGTTTGGGAAAGCTATTATACCTTCTTTTTCCCACCTTCCTGCATAATACCTTCCAGGTTTTGAAAACTAGGCAGCTGAAGAGAGTTCACTCCTCAGTTTGAGATTGATTTCTCTACGTCTCCCAACCAAAGTATGTGGCATCTTCAATCTAGCTATGGCAGGCAATTAAGTGAAAAGACAATAGCATGTGTTGTTTTGGGTAATCCCCAATACCTCAACTGACCAATAACTCATATGACCCATGCCTGACACTGTATTTTTCATTTAATAATTATGTCTTCTTTTTTTGTTTTTTTTTGGGGGGGCAGGGTTTCTCTGTAGCTTTGGAGCCTGTCCTGGAACTAGCTCTTGTAGACCAGGCTGGCTTCAAACTCACAGAGATCCGCCTGTCTCTGCCTCCCAAGTGCTAGGAAAAAAGGAATGTGCCACCACCGCCCGGCATAATAATTATGTCTTATGGGAACAGAATTTTTGTTGGGTACCTCTACACAAACTCCCTTTTAAAATTATATCTTTATAAGATTATAAACTGGTACATTTTAATAAAATTTCTTCATAATATGACTCTACTCCCTCCTTTCTCTTATCTGCTAACCCAACACCCTTTAGCTTATACTATTTCTCTTTTCTACTTTATATCACATGTGTTATAATAACCAATTTCATATTGCTTACTTGGTTAGAAATATCATGGATTTCCAAACAGCCTTTTCACAGATATTGTATGTCTGACTCTTTCCCATCCCCTTATTACTCTGTTCCCCAGCCCTACTCCCTCAGTATTCCCATTCTTTCATTTAATCTATTTCCTTTTGTTCATTATCCTTTAACATGTCCCACTCCAGCTCTTTTTCTCTTTACTCCAATTAAATATACAAAATAGGAAAATTTAAAGGTAGGATCTACATATGAGAAAGAACTTGTGAAATTTGCTGTTCTGGACCTTGGTGACTTATATATGCAAATATCTCTGCAGTAAGATACAAAATACTTAGTATATGTTCCCAGTTTTTCTATAACTGGGTCACATGGTAGTTACATTTTTGGTTTTTAGGAAGCATCTGAACTAGTTTCCAAATTATTAGCTTATATTCCCACCATCAGTGTATAAGAGTTCTGTTTTCTCCACATCTAGCATTTGTTGTTATTTGTGTTTGTGATGATGGCCATTCTGATGTGGCCAAGATGGAATCTTAATTTTAATCAGCATTTTCCTGATGGTCGAAGATGTGAGTGATTTTTAAGTGCTTCTTAGTAATTTGTTTCTTCTTTTTAGATCATTCTCTTCAGTTAATAACTCATTTTTAAACCAATGTATTTGATAGTTTTTTTAAGTTCTTTGTATTCTCTAGTCTCAGATCTTTTGTAGGACTAATAGCTGACAATGGTTTTCTCCTGTTCTGTGAGCTATCTATTCACTCATTTAAGAGTTTTCTTTGTCATACAGAAACTTTTCAGTTTCATGATATCTCATTTGTCTTATTTCCTGGGCTACCAAGAGTCCTCTTAAAAATCATTCTTGTGCCTATTAGTGCAAGAGTACTTCCTATTTAACAGTTTCAGTATAACAAGTTCAATGTTGAGTTTCTTGCTCCATTTTGAGTTCAGCTTTGTACAATGAGAGTTAAGGATCTAGATTTGATTTCTGCATGTTGAAATGCAGTTTCACGGTGCCAATTGTTGAAGATGCTGTTGCTGGTGAAAACATCCTTTTTATTTTAAATAGTGTAGGCCTCCATCTGTATAGTTTTAGATTCTTTGTGAACAATCAGGTTGCTGTCACTTCATGGGCTTAGAACTGTGTTTATTTATGTGCCAGGACCATACTGTTTTTGTAACAACAGCATGAAGTGTAAGCTGAAATCGTGTGTGGAAATATCCTTCCTGGTTGTCTGGTACTCGTCTTGTCCATGATGTCTTTGGTTACCCTTGGTCTTTTATAAATATATTTTGTTGGTTTATCCCTTTGTTTCATTTGGAAACAAGTTTTTATGATATAATCCAGGCTGGCATAGTATTTGTGATCTTCCTGCTCCAATTTCCCTAGTTTGGGGATTACAGGAATGAGTCCCCATGTATTGGTTACATGTTTCAATGTTTAAACAGAGTTTAAACAACTGTTTGTAAATTCAAGCTCAGGCATGATCCACAAAATTATTAAACCACTGGGTGGGACTGGAGAGATGACTCAGAGGTTAAGAGCACTTCTTGCTCTTCTACAGGATCAGACTTTGTTTCCCCGACACCAACGTGGAAATTAACACTGTCTGAGACTTCAGTTCCAGGGATCCAGAATTATCTTCTGGTCTCCAGGAGCACCAGGCACATGTCTGTGATATACAGACATATTTGTAGGCAGTAAATCAATACATATAAAATACATTTTCTAAAATTAAAAATGTAGTGTGTAATTTGTACAAGCAGTGGATAAAAATCATTGACTTTAAATTTCCTTAAATATGTCACAATATATTAGTGGTGGAAAGAAAATTTGATAGAGCAGCAGACAAAGTATGTTTCAGATTTAAAGGTCTAGAAAGTGCTACTGATATTTGTACAGCAGAGTGATATTAAAGCAAACACCACATAACTCTAAGAGATCTTACCTATTGAAACATCAGAAGTCTCTGTGAATAGCTCTTTCTCTAGATATGTCGGGAAAATACAGAAAATATAAAAAGGATTTTGTCACTGGGGGTCATAAATACTGGTGGTTATCAATTAGATTTTATTCTGTTAAATATTGATAGTAAAAGTGAATATTGAACTGATGTTTGGAGTTCATGGCATAGGCTATAGACAACTGGTTCTCCAGGATATATATACAATACAGATACTGTGCGGGTCTGCTGACCTCAACAATTGCAATGTATAGGCACAATTTCACTCAATCTGCCTTTAATATATCTGAAGTCCTATATCCTTCTTTGAAAGATTCAAGTCTCCAGGAAAGTTAATTTGATTTTTTCAATAGACGAACCATGTGCTTTTGCACAAATTAGTTATGGGTTTCCATGGGAAGCAGGCATTGCCACAAACCCTGTGCAGAAGTGCTTCTGTGGGAAGCAGAAACACTGAGAATCAAATATGCAATGATTTTGTTGTTAAACCACATAATGGAAAGGATGTTCATTTTGATTCTGAGAGTTAGGATTCCCTTCATTAAGGGTTGCAAATGGAACAGAAAAATCTCACTTAGTTTGGACGAAGCATACGCATTGTAGAAAATGATTGCTAGATTTTATGTTTCTTTGTTTAGTTCATATTTTAGTCACAAATAAAGATACTTTCTCCATCCTGAGGTAGATTGATTCCCAGTTTCCTGAGAAACCGCCACACTGATTTCCAAAGTGGTTGCACAAGTTTGCATTCCCACCAGCAATGGAGG
>JAQHUG010000035.1:10915723-10935560 GCA_028555095.1 Dicrostonyx torquatus
TGCCACTGGGGTTTTACATAGGAAGTGATCTCCTGTGCCCATGTATTGCAGGCTACTTCCCACTTTCTCTTCTATGAGGTTCAGTGTAGTCGGATTTATATTGAGGTCTTTAATCCATTAGACAATGTAGCATTTGCAGTTAGATGTTTAAAGGGGATAAATCTCACATTGTGTTCTTTCTATAAAATAATACACGAAATACACAAAAGTTCAAGGAAACCTCTCAAAGATATGGAAGATTTTTCTCAATTGAGTTGGTTATGCTGAACATGCACAGATTCTTTGCTTACAATTATACTTAAAAATATATTGGGAGCCACAGTGTCATTGTATTATTCTGAACTTAAATTCTATCTCCATTTGTTTACTTAGGTTGTGTTCCACTGTCCTTTCCATACATCGGTGCTTTAATATTCAGAAAACATGTGCATTTCTATGACTTTAACTGCTTTTTTTTAACTCTAGTACTTCATTTAAGAAAGAAAACTGGGACTCCTAAATTGGCTACCTCTATAATATCTATCTTTTTTTTCCTTTAATCTTTTACCACACCTGACATACTGTTATCATTACTGTGACTTTTGTAGCTGATAAAACTACAGCTTCTACTTTCAGAGCTGAAGTAATAGACACAAATCTCAAAAAGATTATCTTAAATAATACTGCTCGTGCTTGCTTGAGACTCTTCACAAGTTACCCAGAAACGGACTCACGCTTGAAAAAAATTAAGACTTGTATTTGCTCTAACCTTCAGGATATTGCATTTGTTTTAAATCTCAAAATGCAGAAATTTATTAGAGTTTGATGTGCAAGTGATGGCATGCTAAATATGTTATATGAGTACAGTGGCCTCTACTGCTCCCTGGACCGACATTAAAACAATAAGTTCTATCTCATTGGGACTGTTAAAACACAAATATTTTAATAAATAGGAATTATTGGGCAATAAAATTTATCATTACGTAAGAAATTGGGACAGCACTAAATGTCTTTTGAAACTTGCATTATTATTTTACTCTTTCTGCTTATTTTCTCTTTCCTTCTACAATTGTAATGGACTTCCTAGTTATTTCTTACAGGTATCCTACAATCAAAATCACCTTTAAGTATCCTTTTCTATGACATTATTTTAAGAATATGTTTCAATTCCTAACTGGAAGACCTACACATTGTACAGGTATTTACAAATAACTTTTATATTTTGACCTTGATTCCTCCTCTCTGTACCCTCTCTCAAAAGCCAGAAGATGCTGCCAGTACCTTGGCCAAAGCTCTTTGGCACCAACTGTCATTGTGAAATGGAGTTTCTCATTAGCTAGTACTGTGATTCTGCCTGAGGAAGCCCTGTGGCCCCATTATCTTGTTTCTTCCCTGAATCATATTAGGAGAACAAAATGTCCTTCTATCATGTAAGAGCACAAACATTAACAATAACTGGTGAAAACTGCTGAGTTCCTTTTTTTTTCGTTGCCTGTCAAGAGGAATGACTGACCATCTGTATCACACTAGCTTCTAGATACAACCAATGGTGCCCTGTTTGAGCCTGCATAATATACCTCTCATTCTTCCTCTCTTATATGAGGAGGGATCTTTCCTTTTATTTATATCCTTTGAATAGTGTGAGCTTCTTTTCAAACCTAAATAAAAGCCTATTCTTCCATCCAAGCCACATTGACGTGGAAATGGTGCTGATGAACTCATGAAGTAGATGGTCTCATGCTTTTGAATGGATATTTATCTTTACTGAATAACTGGATAATTAACAAATATTTAAATCCTATATGGGTTTATAGCAAAATCTAACAGCAAAGAAACTGATCCTATACTGGTTTTTAGAAAAAGCTAACCACAAATAAACTCACCTGCTATTTGCCTGTACTTAAATTTGGAAGTTTGGGTGGGAAGAAATGCACCTAGTAAGAAGTTAGATAGTATTTGTTGCTGTCTTTAAATATATGTTCCACACATCTATCTTATTTCAAAACCCTTAGCAGAGTGAAATTTGTATTATTCATCATATTCTTGAAGAAGATACAGAAGGATCTTGTGATTAAATAGTGTGCCTAAGGTGAAAATCTGAAAGTATTGGAGGTAGAATTACAACCAACATGCACAAGAGGCCACCATCGTAAATATCATGCCCTGAAAGATAATGAGGGTTTATTTTCTAGGCAAGCGTTAAAGGTAAACTATAGTATAATTGGATTATTCTAAAACCATTTTTAAATCTATCATTAGATATAAGTGTGCCTGAAAGTACACTGTTGCTTTTCTAAGCCATCTTGAGCAAATATCTTCCCCTCTCCATTTACAAGCATAAGGTCCTGAGCAACTGCACTGTTAGATTTTTTTCTAGAATTTTCTCTATGATTCTTAATTGTGTATAGTGTAAAATATTAATGAAATGATCTTTAAACATGGCTAATCTTCTCAGTAAAGTCTAGTACATTTTATTTAGTTAAAAACTAAACGAAGTCTTGCCAAAACGGAATCCAAATAGCACAAAGAAGAGAGTGAACATTTAAATAGATGGTAGAAGTTATGAGTTTTTCCTTGTTCTCAACAACATTGTTATGGAATACAGGCTTGCACTAAGAGTCAGAGTAATAACTTAACTTTTCCCCAAGTGAAACAGGAAGCCATTGGAGGACTAGGAGTGAAGTAAATTTCATATGGTATGATATCATATTTTAATGGCATGACTCTGGATGCCAGTAGTAATCTACAAGAAGATGAAACAACTTGTTAGAAGTAGGGTGGAGAGAACAGAAGTTTGTTTCTAGACATTTTTTTCAGATGTATCACTTGCTGAAGATAGATATTAATGTAAAGGAGGGAAGTCAATGAGAACACCAAGATGACAGGGTTGAGATAGCATGGGCAATGGAAATTCCAAGGTCAAAGGCTCTGCTAAAGAGCTGACTCTGGGTAGAGAGGTATTCAGTTTTTCCTGATAAATTTTAAGAGTTTTTTCTGGAAACTCATACTATCTGGAAGATTATATACAAAAACACCCATGTGTTGACTGTGCCCATGGTGTGTCTCTAGTGACAGTAGTTTCTTAAATATACTCTTTTCTTACACTCAGTATCTTTCACTGCAATACCACCAATATCCTGTACATTATTTTATGATATTTAGGGGGAGTAGAAATGAATCACCTCAATCTGAAAACCTTTCAACTCTCTCAATGGGATAATATCCATTTTTCCCCAAATCAACACCACTGCTACTTGTTTGAATAGTGCCAGGGATTGACTTAACAGGGGCTGTAAAGGAATGGATAAAAGACAGATACATTTAATATATATATATATATATATATATATATATATATATATATATATTAAGTGGAGTAGGTGGGCTGGGCTTTTAAATGGAGAAGACACAACAGCCCTTGAAGCTTAGTGTGCTTGTTATGTACAGTTGATAAGGATGTGGGTGAATAGGTGTTGCTATATACAACTGAGCAAGGAGGCATGTTCAGTTAATCTCATAGGAGCAGTCTCTGTAAGGAAGCAGCCTTCAGGCCCAAATCTTTGGTGAGAGAAAACTATCAACACTTGCAGTGCATATGTAGAGGAATGCTTGTCCATCCCTCTGCTCTTCATCCAGGAAAGGCTTTGCCACTCTGTGTGTCTGAGGCATGGAGCCTTTGAAATGGCCAAGCCCATGCCAAATGATACACATCCATTCAGGGCTTCACTTGCCTCCTGCACACAACAAAGTCTTCTCTATATGAATTCCTTTGAAAGGCATTTACTCTACACCCATCATGTGATCTGAAATCAACACTCGTATTTACAGCCCCTAGCTGAGAGATACTAGTCATTAATGTTTAGAGAGGAATTCTTTCTCATTCTCGTTACAAATGGATCAAATACATTAATGTAGGCTGACATCGCCTCCTCACAGAGAGCCATTCTGGCATCTTTAAAAAGAAAATGGGCCAAATGAACCTTAAGCTTCTCATTTTGACATGCTTAAAACTCAGCATGTAAGTATGGTTCCCGAGAGAAGCAGAGACCTGCTTACAAACAGATGTTTTCACAGGTAAATCATTGATTTTTAACCTTGAGGAGATGATAAAGCAAAGTTAACTTCTTTTTATCAGCAAGAGAGGGAAGTCATCCATCACCCCCAGGGGCTTATGATGCTTATAAATGAATAGTGGTGACAATGTCAGTGTGATACCTTTGATACAGTAAAGCCTTAGATCTCTTTGAGGCTGGAATCTTATGCTGAGAGACCAGCAGCAGTGTATTTATAGAGCACTCCTACAGCTGTGGATAGTAGCAGTATTCTCTAAGTATCTCTCCAAGCCCATTCAGTATGATGTCAGCCCAAATTACAGCATTCATGGCAAACTTAGTCTAACATACTTAATACGGAAAAATTTAAAAGTATTTCTTTGTTCTCTTTTGGAAATCAAATTGTATTTAAGGACGTATGAACAGAACAAAAAAAAAAAACCCTGAGAATGTATAAACAGAACAAATAAAAAAGGGTGTATGGTCAGAGCATACACATATAAGAATGCTTGTAAAGAACAAAGAAAATGGAGATGTATAGACAGAGCATATAAGCATAAGGATGTATGCACAGAAGAAATAAGCAGTCAGATAGATAGCAATGATAAGGAAAATACAATTCTAATCTCATCTCCACAAGAAAATACACCATCTCTTGTGAATATTCTTCTGAGCTGAGGACACAGTTTGTTATCATTAACTGTTCACTCCTCTTGCAGTAAACATGTTAATGCCGTGATTCGTAGCTGGCCGGATGAGGCAGAATGAATAGAAGGGCCACTAGAAGTTGATTTAACACTATGCCTACTTATAAAGTGACAGCAGTAGGTTATCCTCTAACTCACAATCATTTTTAACTGTTTTTAATTGATTTTTTTATTGATTTTATTGAGCTATACATTTTTCTATGCTCCCCACTTTCTCTCCCCTCTCCTTCAATCCTTTCCCATGGTCCCCATGGTCCCAATTTACTCAGAAGATCTTGTTTTTTTCTACTTCCCATGTAGAGTAAATCCATGTTTGTCTCTCTTAGGGACCTCATTGTTGTCTAGGTTCTCTGGGATTGTGATTTGTAGGCTGGTTTTCTTTGCTTTATGTTTAAAAACTACTTATGAGTGAGTACATAAGATATTTGTTTTTCTGGGTTACTACTGTTACATGTATGTATATAGCATACTGAGTTCCATACGCCAACACACATGAGCAATTCTAAATATCCTCTATTTTTATATGTCTGCTACCTCCATCTCCATCCTGTCTATGTTATTAGTTTATAGTGCTTTGTGCTTTGTTAATACATATTACAACATTAACAAAGGATAGTATTTCTTTTTCAAGAGACAAAGTGCTTTAGGTTTGTGGTGCACATACAAGTGTGAGTAGTATATTCTGTGTGGGTAGATACATTTGCAATGTTTTAACATTAAAAGAGCTCTTTTTACATTTCAAATCATATAAACATGGCTTACACCATCAATGGCTCAAAAAGTTCTGACCTCTGCTGTTTAGTATTCTATTACCTGAGAGCATCAGATTTCATTCTATCTACTGTAAATAGGCAATTGTTTCCATTTTTTTAAGGGAATATGAACATCATGACTCATGCTTATAATTACATTATATATCTGTGACTTTGGAGAAAATAGAAAATCATAAAATTTCCTGTTTCAAGTCTCTCTCTCTCTCTCTCTCTCTCTCTATATATATATATATATATATATATATATATATATATGTATGTATGTATGTTATTTGTGCTCTGCCTTAGAAAAAAATAGCTAAATGTTTTCCATATTCACACACACTGATGACACTTCTTCTTATTCAGCATCTTTGTTGATGATCTGGACTTTGTGTCATTTTAAGTTTTAGTCAGCTTTATTTATGTCTATATGGTACTACTGCATGCAAATTTAAATTTTTTTTTTAGTTTTTAGTGTGTGATGTATGTGTGAAAGTGATTTTATGTGCATGTGAATGTGTGTGTGCAGATGCCTGTGAAGTCTAGAGTGATACTGGTTGTCTTTCTCTATCACTCTAAACCTTGGTCTATGAGAAGGGGTTAGCATGAAGCCTGAAGCTCTTCAGTTGATTAGTCTAACTGGCGAGCAAACTGCAAGAACCTATTGTTTTGTGTCCCTAGCACCAGGGTTACAGAAGTACATCTCAATGCTGGTCTTTTCAATTAGCCCTGCGAATCAGAACTCACTGGAGTCTGCTTGCTGGGCAGGTGCTTTGTAGACGTCTGGCCATTTTTACAGGTCCCTGCATACAGGGTTAATATTAATTTTTATTAGGAGGGTGGAAGTTGTCTCATTCTTATATCAATTGGTTATTTTAATTCCTTTTTATGAGGCTCTTCTATGAGGTTTTTACAGTTTTAAGGAATTTTGTATACCATTTTTCTTAACTTCTAAGTGATGTATGCAGTCCAGATTTAGTTGATCTTTATATCACAATTACTTTCTTCTACATTGTGGTCTTGTTTTACTTTTAACACTGTCTTTGATTGACAGTATTTTCATAATATCATTTTATAGAAGTTTTATTTGTAGTTACTACCTGTGATATCTTGTAGTGAATTGCTTGTTTAAGCAGATTGTGAAGATATTTACCCCCCCATTTTTAAACCAATCAATTGTATATATGACACATTTGTAACTATCTCTTGCATATGGTCCATGATAGGCATCAAAATTTCTTTCCTGCTTACATGGCTGGTCAACTGGCCAATGATTATTTAATGAAAAGATTATTTCTTCACTTGAACTTAGTGTCACGGTAGTTCTATTTCAAGAAACTCCATAGACTTGGGTCACTGGTTGAATTATATATTGTACCAATTTATTTATCTAGATAATTTGGATGGATTTATGAAACTCTCCCAATAGCTACTGAAGAAGTAATCACTGGCAGTTTTATTATGTTCATCATTAGTATTGTAGACATCCTCAAATGGAGAAGAGGCATTCATATTGTCTGACAAATTTAGAATGGAAATGTTAAACAGACAAAAATGAAAATGGCAAGGATTAGAATGGGGCTTATGATTTTGATGACAAACACACACATACATGCACATACCTATGAACACCTGAGTTTTGATAAAGAAGGCAGAAAGACACACTGGAAAAAAAGGCACTATTTTCAGAAAATTGTGTTGGTCAAACTGATAATGGCATGTGGAAAAATGCAAAAAAATTCATAATATCACTTGGTGTTGACAGAGATTTCTGTCCCACCCGGTCCTGTAGTCATTCAGTCCTAAAGAAACACACAGAGGTCTACATTATTTATAAACTGGTTGGCCTATTAGCTCATAATTAATATTAACTAACTTTTACATCTTAAATTAACCCACGATTCTTGTCTGTGCTAGCCATGTGGCTTGGTACCTTTTATCAGCGAGACATTCTCATCTTACATCCTCTGTATCTGAGTGACACCTGCAGACTGAGCCTTTCCTCTTCCCAGAATTCTCTTATTCTGGTTGGCCTGCCTATACTCCCTGACTGGCTACTGGCAAATCATCATTTTATTAAAATGATACAAGTGACAAAACTTTACAGGGAACAAGACCATTGTCCCACAGCACTCTCCTCTTTTTTTCTTTTCAAAATGAGAACTCTGAATCTAATCTCCTTTATTTGCTTTTTTTTCCCTAACCATTATCTATAAGAACTTGTAACCAACATTCTAAAGAAAGCCAAACATCCATAATCTGTATTTTTGGGGAATGTGGGTGTAGTTTTCTAGGTTACTTCCTGCTGATTTTAGGGTGAAGTAATTTTAGGGGTTTACAGAAACTTTTCAAGGGATCTTGTTCCATCAAACCACATTAGTCTGTAAGGAATTCACAGGTTCTCATTGTCTGTGAAAACAAAAGCAGAACCTTTTTTCCAAAACAACATCTCCTTAGACCCAAATTTTGAAGTCAATACACCTTTAAAATATATATGTTGGTTTAGCTTAGCAACCCATGCAATGAAGTGTTTCTTGGAACTTAGCTCATTCACAGTCAAAAAAGTGAAAGAAAATACAATAGTATATATAATCCAGCCTCTCTGTATATTTTCCATCTTTATCTGTCTTATTTTTCTTTACTGTTTTAATCTATGACTGTCTGTACTCTGTCTCTTTAAAGACTTTGTTTTATTTTTGTTTTAAAAAAATTTACTTCTTTTATAACTATCTATATTCTTTTCTTCTCTCTCCAAGCCTATGTACATTTATCCAATAATGTGACCCATTTAGAGGTCTTTTCCATCTGTATTTGTCTTTATTGAATATCTGTAGTATTTTTTTTGACCAGGAGCACTTTTTATTTTAACATGCTTAGTGGGCATGACCAGAACAAACCGCCTGCTTGCTCTGCTAAGTTCAACATGGCAATGGCATGTTCATTGCCTCTGAAAGCCATTCTTTCCACCCAAGGTCCAGGGTTGCAGTAGGTCTATGTTATCATTAAGCAATTTGTAACATGCTACTCACAGACCCCATTTAAGTTCTCAGCCTCCTGAAAAAGAGTTCATGCTGACAGCACAAACCAGGAAGTTACCAATTTGTGTGGGTTCTATGCTGTTACCGCTGATTCAGGAAGACCTCTCTTAAAGTTGCCATGGCACCCCTGTTTTCCTTCAGCAAACAGAGGCCATTTGAAAAAAAATCTGGTAACTATGAAGCTGCACTAAACTCTGTATTTTTGTATCTAGAATTCCTTTCCAAGCTTTCTCTGTTTTTTTTTTTTTTTTTTTTGTGGATTTAGCTGCCCCATGTTGGTGTGCCAATCTGTGAATGGAGACTGCTTGTTCATTTCCCAGACCTGAAATAATCACACTAAAGCTATATTAATTGCAACACTGTTTGGTCAATGACTCTAGCGTATTCCTAACTAGCTCTTATATTTTAAATTAACCCATTTTTATGAATATGTGTATTGCCATGTGGTTGTGACTTACCAGTAAGGTTCTGTCCAGCATCTGGCATCTGTCTACTGCAGCAGCTACATGGCATCTCACTGTTTCCACCTACTTTCTCTGCTTAGAATTCCTGCCTTGTTTTATTCTGCTAAGCCACTGTCTCAAACAGCTTTATTCATTAACCAATAAAAGCAACATGTATACAGAAGAACTTCCCATACCAACCTGGCACAAAACTCAACTACAAATTGATCAAATAGCTCAACATAAAACCAGACACACTGAGCCGGTTAGAAGAGAAAGTGAGAAAGTGGGTTATAACCCTGACCTCATAGGCACAGAAAAGATTTCTGAAGTGAACACTTAGCACAGGTGTAAGATCAATATTTAATATATGGGACCTCATGAAACTGGAAAGCTTCTGTACAACAAAGAACACCGTAATTCAAATTGGCAGCTTACAGAATGGAAAAGAATGTTTGCAAACTACACATTAATCAGAGGCCTAATATTCAAGCTACATAAAGAAGTCAAAACAGTAGACATCAATAAAATCATCCTATCTCAATTACAATTTAAAACTAATGATATTTTAATTCCATATGGATTTCTTTTCTTCATCTTGACTCCAGAACAGTGCTTCTCAACCCCTTTAAAAAACCTGAATCTACAAAAATATTTACAGTATAATTCATAACAGCAGCAAAATTAGAGTTTTGAAGTAGCACCAAAAATAGTTTTATGGTTATGGGTCAATAAAATATGAGAAACTGTTTTAAAGAGTGGCAGCATTGGGAAGGTTGAGAATCTTGGCTAAATCCTGTGAATGCTGAAATCCTATATATTTATTGACTATTTCTCTCCCTCAGTACTGAAAAGATGCCTCTCTGTTGTAGATACTCCATAAATATTCCATCAGCAAATGGCCAAGAACAATTTTTATAACAACTAACAAAATTAAGAAAGTAAGACACACATTTGGGGCTATCTTTCATATGCAAAACTGAGTATCTCTGAATAAAATGGAATGAGAAGATGCTGGTTTTGTATCTCATAAAACAAGAGAGATTTTATTTCTGTGGGCCAGTTAATTGCTTTTTTTTGCTAGTATTTACTCATGGAAAAAAGATAAGAAACTTGAAGGATTTTAATTGCTAAAATGAATAAATTTCTTATGTGTCAATATTATTATCAGGGTCTAATCTTGGTTGCATTCATTCATTTTTTTTCTATGAACACATGTTTAATTGTTTCTTAGGTATGACATAAGCCCAATGATTATCACAAGAAAGAAAATATGGTTGATAGAGACTTTGCCTGTCTATGTATGCAAAAAGATTCACCAAGATTCTCAACCTCATGATGGTTGTTTGAAATGCACATGAAGATTATTATTAGTTTAGAAGTTTTCTAAAAGATTCACTTGTAAAGACTTTTTAGACATTTTATTGACACAAACACACTGAGTCTAAATTCAGCAGACTGTCCTAATTTTCCTATTTTATAGGTCACATCTCATCTATAGGAAACAAAGTAGCGGTAGAATTATTATTCTATTTGATATAATCGCCCTGTCAAATGGCCATATTGATGCCTAACATACATACATAACCTGTGCTGATCGAGATGGAATTTTCTGGATTCATGTGTATTGCCTCTGTATCATTGTCTATTGGCATTTGGCTTGATTTTAGAACTTACCTTAGCTGTAGCCAGGAAGGACTGAGCTTCTCATTGTGGCAAAATGCAGCCTGGAAGTCACAGTGTGACTAGTGCCCCAGGAAGAGCTTTCAACACAAGGAAAAGCTACATAGTGATTGCTGCCTGCTGCTTTTTCTCTCCTTAGCAAATAACAAATGTGCATAACATCCTCAAGTTTAAAGTCAGTGTCTCACAAGGAAGGTCAGTCTCAGAGTTCACTGAGGTAGAAGAGAAAGCTGTCTCTGAGTGAAATCATTTCTGGGTTGCTTTTTCAACTCTACTGGGAGGTCAACCACTGCCGTGTTAACCTAGTAGCCATAATCAACAAAGCTACTCACATGCTGATGCATTATGGGCAGAAGAGGGGGAGTCTATTTTTTCCCTCTCTATCACATACCACTCTTTTGGGATCCTGAAATGTCTTACTGAGCACTTTATTCAATCTAAATTTAAATAGAACTTTTCACCAGTTCCCAAGAGAGAAACAACAATGAACGAGATAACGACAAGAGGAACTGCAGGAAGGTAATGCTCCATATCATTTGGTTAATCTATTCTTGTTTATTAATTTATTACATGGAACAGTAAGTTTAATGGCTTTAACTTTGAAGTGGAAAAGAAGCCCCTGAAGTATACTTTCAAAAAATAGAATAATGACTTTAGGAAGATCTAGGACAAGGATTTCATCCCATATTTTAAATTATTTTTCAAGGCTTGCTTTAACCTTAGCCTTCAGATTTATCATTTTACATTAGCCAAAATAAACTACCATCATAAGAAACCATGTATTATTAAAATAGGAACAGTTTCCTATATTTATTAGTTTGGTCATAAAACTGCTATTAGAAATAGCATACAGATGAGTTTGATATCCATAAAACCACTGAAACATAACATGACATTTACTACCTGTGGTACATAATTATACTCACACACTTTTAGATGCATTTATTTCTGTCACTGAATCATAATTTCAGCAACTTGTCCTGCATTTCTGCAGTGGAATTTTAGATTTTTCATTTCTTTTTTAACTTTAAAATCTGAAAGGATAATTTCAAGAAGTCATTCTTAGGGGAGCAAAATATCTTTGCAGGTAGAATCTGTGCCAAATTTTTATTTATTTAATTAATATTTAGAAATTTTACTTCCTTATTCTTTACAGTATTAAAACTATCAAATTGTATGCAAATGTATTAATCTTTATATCAATTTTGTGCTTTACACTGACTTTTAAAATAAATGTAGGGTTGGGAGTAGTTATGCATGCCCTTAATTCCAACACTAGGAAAGCAGAGGCAGGAGGATCTCAGTAAGTAAGGTCTGCCTTGTGAACTCTCGCATATCTAGTACTACATCGATTGACCATGTACCAAAAAACAAAATAATAAAATAAAATAAAACAAATGTAAAGAAGTAGAAACTTGTTTAAAATATGACATGAATGATTTGTTTCTTTTGCACTGTTCAAATGTGTTGTTTTCCTTTTGTATGCATAGTATATGGTTATGTATGTTTTGGGGGGTGGGGCTGGCTGTACACATGGAAGCCAGCAAAGGAAGCTGAGTGTCCTTCTCTATCACTCTGTATCATTCTTTTGAGACAAAGCCTGTCACTGAAGTTGGAACTACAGCCAGCTAGTCTGTATGATTATTTTATCTCTCTCTCACTGCCAGTTCCCATTCCTGAGGTTAAGGGTTCAAAATTGCCAGGGATTTGAACTCTGGTCCTCCTGTTTGGACAGGAATCTCCTTTATTCACTGATTCACATATCCAGCTCTCTGTTTGTCTTTTTGTATTTGTCCTATTTTTTTTTAATATATAGACATAATACATAATAACATTAGCAGATTCATGGTTTGTATCTCTTAGATGTATCAAGATATTCTATGATCTTTTCTAGGCTCCATTTTAAAAATAACCTGTTAAGTATGAATAAAGAGTACATGCTAGTGAGTTAGTCTAGTTAACCATTCAGTACTCAGATTCAAAGCCCCTTATATTTTCTCATTTGTAGAAACTATACATTTTCTAGAGAATATTATAAATTGTAATTTGAAAGGTCAAGATATTTTTAAAGCATCTACCCAATGAAAAGTGCATTGCATTATATAATATTGAAATTTCTTCATACTTTATCTGAAATAAAATATAAATCTAAAGATAGTAGCAGCCTGCACAGTTGAGGGAAAAGAACATTTGCAAAGAAACATGCAAGTCAGTGGAGTTGCCTCTTGAATAATTTATGATGTGGAATGCTGTTTTTCTAAGCAAAAGCTCTCCACGTATAAAAAAAAAACAGATCACATTTGAATATGAAATAGCATAACTTCTCAACACTTAATAATGTCTATAACTCAAAATTATTAAACACAAATTTGCTTCAAAGAAAATATCTTCTAGCAAACATACAGTGAAGGCACACAGAGGAGTTACAAAGCCCTATAACAAATCGAGTTTCTTAGGGGTCCAACCTTTTTATGGTGGAAGCTGTGATATCAGGAAAGAATTCCATGACCTTTTCATGACCTCAGTTTCACACATTCCAAAACTGTTTCATGTCACTGGTTTTAATTGTAATATCTTTTTGAATTAAGATAAAATATCTTGAATCTAAAATGACTGAAAGACACTTAAGGAAATGCTCAAAATCTTTAGCCATCAGACTAATACAAATCAAAACAACAACTCTGAGATTCTATCTTATACCTGTAAGAATGTCCAAGATCAAAAACACTGATGATAACTTATACTAGAGAGGATGTGGGGTAAAGGGAACACTCCTCCATTGCTGCTGGTAGAAGTGTAAACTGGTACAGCCACTTTTGAAATCAGCATGGCAACTTCTCAGAAAATTAGGAAACAATCTCCCTCAAGAACCAGCAGTATCAATTTCTGGTCGTATGGGAAGTCCCTCCATATATGTGATGATTTTATTGATTAATGAATAAAGAAGCTGCTTTGGCCTGTGGTAGGGCAGAATAGAGTTAGGCTGGGGGAGGGGGAACTAAACTGAATGCTGGGAGAAATAAGGCAGGGTCAGAGAGAAGCCATGTAGCCCTGCCAGAGACAGATGCTGGATGCCAGACAGAACTTTACCCAGTTATCCACAGCCATGTGGTGATACACAGATTAATTTCAGATATAAGAAATTAATTAGCCAGAAACACACTTAAGCTATTGGCCAAACAGTATTGCAATTGATACAGTTTTCTTTGAGATTATTTCTTAGCTCTCCATAAAAGTGATATATATTCATTTAAGATTTTACTCATCCTATGGAACTAAATGACACACAAAAATTAAAGCACACATATAACTATTTTTTGTGCATATATGTCCACACACATCGTATATTTATGTGTTTCATTATGATACTTCAACCCATGTATACATTGTGCTAGGATCTCTCATCAAGAACATTGACATACCCATCACTTTAATTTTCTATTTTTCTTTCTGTTGGGAGCATGTATCAAAACTCATTCAAATTAATCAAATTCCAACTCTATTGTTCCGGTTCCATCATCTCTCATGCTCCTCAGACTGTGCTAACATCTATTTCACCCTATCTTTAGGAGCTGAACACTTCATTTGAATAGTTAAGGAGAGAGTTTCACCTCTCCAGGAATAAAAGCCCTACATGTTGTTTTTTTTTAAAAAAAAATGTGCTGGATCCATCTGAGACTAAGAGAAGCCAACTCTGACTCCAGGAATGTGAAGAAAAGACTAGCTAGCTCCAGTGACAACCAGATTCATTCTCAACTACTCTGAGATTTGCCAACTGCTCCCAGTCTCATTATGAAGATAATTTCATTTTGTGTGCTGTGTAGTAACATATTTAGGTCCCTGCTTTTGTTAATATTGACTTTCAAGTATTGGACACTTCTCTTGTTTGGCACTGAATGCTTACCTTCCCTGATCATTTGGAAGAGCTGTGACTCTGATCACACCTTCAGAATCCCAACTGTAGAGATTAGAAAACTCGATGTTTTAAATGGTACTTTAACTAAAGTTTCTGCACATCAGAACTGTAAGCTCGAAGCAATAAAATGTACTCATTCACAGAGTATAATGAGTAAAAATCATGATTTTTGGAAACATGCAAGTTTTACAAATATTAAATTGGCTTAACATTTAATGAACTTTCATAAACCAACATAAAAATACTGAATACAAGGCGACAATAACCAAGAATCTTAACTAAATTCTCTCTTTCTGTCTCTCTGTATCTCTCTCTCTTACACACACACACACCCACACACACACACACACACACACACACACACACACACACCAGTGACAACTATATAAAATAAAGAGATGGATTTGTTTCAAACTAAATTATTTTAACACAGATGTTAAACATTATCAGGGTAACTTACATAATTTATAATACATAGCAATTCAGAGTAGCCTGTTTTTTGTATATACATATGTACTTTATAACAGTATTTTCATTTCATGTGGAAAATGTATAGCAATCTAAAAATGGCTAGTACTACGGTACTCATAGGGTTCTATTAAACTGAGTTAGTTCATAAGATCACAGTGTAGCATTGTGTCTGAGTGGATGGGTTCCAGGTGGCCCTCCTCTTCCTAGTTTTCTTCACTTTTCAGTTTTAAATGTACAATAAATTTACTATTTAATAGGTAATATAAAATGCTTCTATTTCAAAAGAGGAATAGCTTTGTTTATGTTGTTCTCTTTCCTTTCTACAATTCAGAAGAAATGTCTATAAGTTGATAACATTATACTGTATAGCGTTGTACCATCCCTCCCACTTTAAATAGCAAGATACATGTGTGTTTTGTACAAACTAATGACGTTATCTTATTTTAATGGTTTTAGTTTCTGATGTTTTATTCGTAAATGATTTATTTCTGCTATAATAATATTTAGATGCCAGCTTCATTTCTAGACAATGATGCTTGATGGAGCTGTATTTGTAGGAAGTAACCCTCTCACTGTCTCTTCATTTTTCTTCTCTTCTCTCATATGTATTCAAATCTTTATGGTGTAAAGTAGGGATTTATATCTATATTATGTGAAATGCAATGTACAAGTCTGAGGGGTTGAATGTAGCAGTAGAGATACAAACCGTACAGCCACAAAACAGTAATAGATGGATGGGGTAGTGCACACTCCAATCCCAATATTCAGATACTTAAGAGGGTCATTGATTCAAGTGATACTAGCTACATACTGCATATTGAAACAATGTCTCCAAAAGAAAGAAGAAAGAACGGGGAAAGGAAGAGAAAAGGAAAGAAGGAAGAAATGAAGGAAGAGAGAAAAAAGGGAGAAGTGTTAGAAGTTAAATGACCAGAAAGTCTGAATGACATTTTATATCCACAAAACTGAAATTTTCATCAAAACATTTTTCTGTCTATCTGCAGGAGGTAAAGAAAAGGTTACTATAGCTATTTTTCTTAAACTGATGTTCATAAAGACGTGTGTGTGTCATTGATTCTGAACTTGTACACTAAATGCCTTTGTAATTTTTTTTATGGTTACACAGTTTTAGGTAAATTTATTCAAAATTGAGCTGGGCGGTGATGGTGCATGCCTTTAATCCCAGCACTCAGGAGGCAGAGGCAGGCAGATCTCTGTGAGTTCGAGGACAGCCTGGTCTAAAAAACTAGGTCCAGGACAGGCACCAAAGCTACACAAAGAAACCCTATGTCAAAAAACCATAATAATAATAATAATAATAATAATAATAATAATAATAATAATAATAATAATGCAAAATTAATTGAATTAAAAGAACCTAATGGATATCTTTGTGATCTATGGAAATTAAAGTTTGGAGTGTTCGCTATTGCACTTTAGCATAACGAGGTACATATCCAAACAAATTACTGGCATAAAGTTCTAAATGATTTGTCAAATCTGAATGGTCCATCACTGGTGCAAAAATCAGTGCTCCAACCTGTAGCTGACTGAGTGAACGCTGTCAATATGACCTATTGAAATTCTTCCATGGAGCGTCTAAGTGTTTGCTCAACAAGAGTGAAATCGAAAGTCTGACTTAGACATTCATAAGACAAATTTGAACATTTTTGCTGGTAAAGTGACCTGCGTGCTTCCAATAGGTTGACAGGGAAAGATGCTTATCAGCTTCCTGGTTTGGAGTTCTTCCATGAATAGATGATTCTCCTAGAGGTATAGCAATGTTTAGGCCAATAATTTATATTGAAATTGGAATTTATTCAGCAAAATCTAAGTGATGTCAGTGGGGACACACATTCATATACAGAATAAGCACATATACAAGATAAGATAGATACTTTCTGTGTCTACTTTGTGTAGAAGCAGTTTCAAAACTAGTTGAAACACAATCGTGCTGTGTCATCTTTCTGACTAGAGGTTTTATTCTAGGTATATGATTTTCTTATCCTCTTTAGAGGCTTTTTTTTTTTCTTTTCCAAACATAAAATGGTAGTTGTCATGTAACTGTCATTGCAGTTGCCTGAGGCAACTTCAAAATGCTTGTTATTTGTAAAAATAAAACTGCTAGTGTGGAGTTGATTCGTGATTCTAAAGGGAGGCCTCTGTTCCTCTTCTTTTCAGTGTATGAAATACACAAAGACATTCTTGAGGTCACTAATGATGTATGTATCATTAGTATATATTTTCTTCAAAAGCAACCTTTTGAAAATGCCTCAAATACTGGTGACTCTTTATTGACCCCTGAGAAACTGAGAGATTCTAATCAAATGTTTTTGTGCTCATTGAAATCTAAAGTCAAATCTGAAAATATTATTTGCCACAATGAGATGTTGTTCCATGATAGTTAAAAATGTGTTCTAGCTAAGTCCTTTTCATTTTTAATCAATTGAAATTTTACTCTGAAGGAGGAAAAGGATTATTTTTTTTCAATGCACACAAAGGGTAAACAGGAAACCAAAAAAAAAATGCTTTAGACAATACTCAAAGGGGTTATTTCTCATTATTGTTGGCATCCTTCTTTTTATTGAGACAGGCCACAAGCGTATCCACATTTGATCAGCAATTCTATTAAGATAAAAACTAACCTTGGGAATGTTTAGAAGGAATAGGTTGTTCTTTGATTTATTATGCCATTTTATGCTTGTGCCATCATTTCCCTCTTAGCTATTCAGGCTATGTTAAGTGGAAACATCTAACATTTTTAATAAATTGGGTTCATTCAAACCAAATACTAACCAGAAGCATTTTAGAAGTCTTCTGATTAGAGTAAATTGAATCAAGATCTTCCAGGTCTGCTCAGTAATACAGAGAAAGGCATCACGAACAGAATTCAGCAACACTTAGAGATAACAAACTATGCTGTCATTTAATTTTAGTGCCAGCCGAGATCTGGCTGGGGAATTACAGAAACAATTGTTTTCAGTTTGTGACACTGCACACTAGTTATTTTTTATCTTGATGAGAAGTCGTTGAGTGAGACATCGCTTATTTCTCTGATTATATAAAGTTATTTTGAAAATAATTTTTTATAAAATCATGCTTAATATCTATTTTATTTTATCCAAAATATGTTACTTATTCAAGAGTGAAAAACAAGGTTTTCAAAATGACCTAATACATTTCTTTTTGTGCTGTATATTTTGAATTTCATGATCTTTTTTTACTTAGTGTTAAGTCTTGCTAATAAATTTTCAAAATATAGAAACTAAGTCAAAATTTTCTATCCTTTTCATACACACTATCAAACCCATTTGAAAATCACCTCCTGTAATGCAGTAGCTCTTGATAAGGAGTAATTTATAATCATCTAAGATTTTACTCATTCTATGGAACTAACTCAATGACACACAAAAAATAAAACATACATATAGATAGCTATGTATGTGCATAAATATGTCCACCCACATTGTACATTTATGTGCTTCATTATGATATATCACCTGTGTATACAATTGTGCTATCTCATCAAGCACATTAACATACCCAAAACATCAATTTTCTATTTTTCTCTCTGTTGGGAGCATGTATCAAAAGCTATTTAAGTTAATTAAATTCCATTTCTGTCTTTGTTAACCGTTCCTGTTCCATCATCTCTCATGCTCCTAAGTCTCTGCTAACATCTATTTCACTCTATCTTTAGGTGCTGAACTCTTCATTTGAATAATTAGGATAGAGTTTTGCCTTTCCAGGAATAAAAGCCCTACATGTTGTTTTAAAAAAGTGTTCCGGATCCATCTGAGACTCAGAGAAACCAACTCAGACTCCAGCAATGTGAGCAGGAGACAAAGAGACAGCTCCTGTGGAAAAAAATAGATGTTAAAGTACTAATATTTGATAAATCATGACACAAAATTACCTTAAAATCTCAACAATCCATCATATACTGTTATTTTTGCTTCTAAATATTGTGAAAACTCATTTTGTACCCAAGTATGTTTCTCTTATACACAGAACAGTAGTTTAGAAGCTGTTCTTCTTTTGCTCACTCATCAGTGATATGTTAAATATGGTTTTGTAATAACTTTTTTTCAAAAATGGGTAGCTTATTAAAATAAAGCTTAAGATCTGAGGAATAGTCTTAAGAAATATTCTGAAGGTCTTGGGTCACACAGACAAAAAAAACAAAAAACAAACAAAAAAAACAGTTTCCTAGTTCCATTTTCAACAAAATGAACTCTATGAAACCAGAGCATTTTCTAAATCCAAATAAAATTGGTTAATCTCAGAAATGATATCAACCAGAGAGGGTGGCAAAGCATAAGGAGATGTTACGAAGAAAAATAAACAACAGCAAAATATAAGTTGTGATTTTATTACTCGTCACTAAAAGTGAAGACTCTTAATATATTTATTTATTTACTTTCTAAAAGTTCAGTAAGTTTTTGCTTTAGCTCTGATACTGTTTTAGGTTATCAGGAAACAAGAGAACACAGGGTGATCAAACAGATTTTTTTCAGTGTGCGTGGGAATAGCAGAAGAAGAGACATCAACATAAACTCTCATACAAATCACTAAAGGGCAACACCAGGTGTTAAGAATATGCTAGAGTAATCAGAACCTTGAAACTAGAAAGTTTGTGATTCTGCCAACAGCATTGTCATGTGCCAAAGCTATTCAGTTAGACACCGGCGTTGGTAGTGCATTCTGTAGCACCTTAACTACATAGAACCACAAGAGTAAGCAAACCATCTGTGAATTTTGTGATCAAAATAACTTCTGTTAAAAATGTATGG
>JAQHUG010000035.1:10941196-10956669 GCA_028555095.1 Dicrostonyx torquatus
ACAGATGCCAGGGATGGAACTTTACCCAGTAATCCACAACTTCTTGGCAATATACAGAATAATGAAAACAGGTTAACTTAAGATGTAGAGTTAGTCAATAAGAAACTAGAGCTAATGGGTCAAGTAGTGATTTAATTAATACAGTTTCTGTGTGGTTATTTGGGGCTGAGTAGCCAAGAACAAAGAAGCAGGCTCCTACTACAAAGATTCCATGTACTTCAGACACTGGGCACAAAAGTTCCTGAGCTCTAACTGACAGGAAAGCCTGTTGCCCAAGGAGGACTAGGAGTCATGGTATCTGAAGGTACAATGAAAACTTTCCAAAGGAGGGAAGTAACCAACAGTATTACCTACTCATGACACCTAAGAACCACAGCAGTAAAAAACATTGCACAATAAACTTCAGGGATTTGTACTGACACATATACCTTGGTAATAACCAAAAGCTGTCTAATTTGACTTAACCCTCTTCACGAGAAAGCACTCATGCTTGGTACTGGAAACTAACGCAACTTCCTAGGGTTAGCAAACTAATGGATCTTGGGGAAGAACCTACCACTACTTTGCTAAAGCAGCATAATTCCTCTCATCTCTCCTTAAGAAAGGTTCTATTAACATTCTAAGACCACATATGAGTGAATATAGACCATATTTATCTTTGAGGTATCTATGACACCTCACTCAGAATGTGTTTTTAAGTTAAGTATAGCGTAAGGGACTCAGGGGGAAGGGAAGGACCTTCCTAGGAAGGAGAAATAGAATAGATTGTTGTGGAAGAATGAGGAGGTGGAGGAATGGAAGAGGATCAAACAAGAAAGGGGTGATAAGAAGGTACCAGGGAGAAAAAACAGAGAGAGACATCTAAAACTAGGGGCCATTTTAGGGGTTGTAAGGAACCTACAGTAGAAGTCTTTTAAATTATATGAAAGAAACCTAAACAGAATCATCAAATAACAGGGGAGACAAAGCCCCAGCTAGACATCACTTGTCACAAATTAAAGCTCCAGTCCTGGGGATGGATTGGGTCTAATTCAGCTGTAGGCCAAAGGGCTTTCATGGGAACCCCTAAACAATTCAGAATAATGCTAAGCCTGTTGATTGCGGTCCACAAACTGATGGTGAGACCCTTTTACTGAAGATAACACCTACTTAACTCACTGAACATAGAGAACTGGAGCCGGCACCTGCCTAAAATCTTTACTTCTGCTAAATAGTGTTTATAATACTGGATGTTAGTTTCACACAAACCTGCAAACCATGTGATCTACAGTGGTGACTGCCTGCAAGATACACTGGAAAGACAGTGATGCAAAAGTTGTGCCAGTAAAGAACCACTATCTGATCAAAATTAAGATCTAATCTATGAGATAGAACATATGCCTCACATGCTCTGGGTGTCTAAGAATCTGATAATAGATAGGGCATGGACTCATGGAAACTCCAAATACCACAGTTCTGATAAAGGAACAGAGCAATAAAGTGACCCCCTAACTATATTCTGCTATATTCACAGATCAGTGTCTTGCTCAGCCATCATCAAAGAAACTTCCTCCCACAGTAGATGGAAACAAACACAGTGGCCGACAACTCACAAGGTGTAGAGAATGAGAAACCTTAGAACATGTAGTCCTGAAAGAGATGTCTCCATCAAATATCTCTTCTCAGGGTTCAGGGAACTCTGCAGAAAAAGAGGCAGAAAGATTGTAAAAGCTAATGGATATAGAAGATACCAAGGAAACAATGCCTCCCGGATACAACAGGACTCATATTATACACAGGCAGCATTAAGCACAAGGTCAGCACAGGTCTAAGTCAGAAAGGGTCCCAGTGATGAAACGGAAAACAAACATAAGCACCCATTTCTAACCCAGAAGCTACCTCCAACTGATATCTACTCATGATAGAAAAAGTTGTTTTCTCCAACAGACTCTTACAAGCCACACTTAACAACGGCCCCAAGGCCAGAAGTAGGTAGCCAATATAAACAAACTCAACTTTATCTTTGGAGGATTTTTGTCTCATAATGCTTTGTCTGGCACTTTTTTCCTTACAGAGCCCTTGTTTATATCTTGTGCTTTCTCATTTTGTTTTTATGGGTTTTCTGCGTATGTGAATGTATGCGTTGATGCTTGTATGTGTTTCTTGCTTTTGGAGGGAAATTCTATTCTTTTATTTGTCTTTTTCCTTTGTTCTATGATATTAGTCATGATTCCCTAGAGTAACAAAACTTACTGAATGAACCTCTTTATATATAATAGGATTTATTAGAATCACTTATAGACTATTGTCTAAATATCCAAAGACAGGCTGTGGACAGAAAGTAAGAATCCAGAATTTGCTAAGTTCACAAGGCCGGATGTCTTAGCTGGTCTTCAATAGATGGTGGAATCATGAAGAATTAGGCTCTAATGCCAGTGAAGGAATGGCCTTGGGAGCAAACTGAGAGTAAACAGGAAAAGAGCAAAAACTTTCTTCCTCCATGACCTCATATAGGGTTCCAGCAGGTGTGGCCTATTAAAGTTGTGTCTTCCCACCTCAGGATCAGAATTAAAGACTTGCTTCTTTTTGCCTCAAAGGACTGCCAAGCAAAAATTCTTATACACATGAACCCTCTGTTTTTGAGTTGTAGTTCAGTGCAGATGTAGTCAAGTTGACAACCAAGAATATCCATCACACATATTCTGGTTTGTATTTTACTTTTATTATTAGAGTCCTGTTTGTTTTCAGATGAAAGGGGTAAAAGTTATGGATGTGTGTGAATGTGGAAGTGGAGAGGATATGAGAGGAGTTGGGGGAGAAGAAACTATAACAGAATATATTGTATGAAAAAAATCTATTTCCAATTAAAAAAGAAAACTCTTTGCATCATGTAGATTTATATATATACCAGAACCTATCAAATTGCAAAGTTGTAAGGTCCAGTCCTAATGGGTGCATCTAAAAAACTCTGCTACACCTAAGGCTCATAGAACATAAACCAGAGGAATTGTGGGTTTGCTGTGAGATTGTTTCTCTCACCAATGTCAGAGCTATGTCCATAAAGTCTTACCAACATGGCTTCCCAATGATGAACTGAATAGGTATAACAATTATAGACATTCTAAGGCAGATGGAGGAAACCCCAGGAGCTCTTAAACCTACACAGCTATAAACCATTAAGGAAAGCTTAGAATGAGAGAAATAGTATTCCCTAGGGAAGAGCACACCAACTAGTTAGTCAATAGCAAAAGGTCAGCCCTGAATATATGCACACAAATAACTTTATATAGACTAAGAAGGTTTTATTTATGTATATATATGTATGGACTATATATGGTTAGCTTGAATATATGAGATATATACAATTATATATAATATTAGGGCTACTGCATAATATGTAAGAAATATGCATGTGATAGATGTTAAGTATATATATATATATATATATATATATCAAACCAGCTTATGAAAGAAAGGTCATGAATTTAAAAAGAGTACAATGGGCTATAGGGGTGAGTTTGGAGGAAGAAAAAGGGAGGAGCATGTGATATAATTATAATCTCAAAGCAATAAGTGAAAGAAATTAATCTCCTGTATCTGGATTTCCAGTTATACAAACACCATTGTTGAAGAACGTCTGCATTCTCCAATGAATTTTTGTACTTTCCACGTGAAATAGTAGGTTGGGGTAATATGGGTTTATTTATCTCCATTATTTTCTATTTTCTATGTGTCTGTTTTGTGTTTTTGTGCCTATATTATATTGTAGGGGTCTATCTTTTCTCTTAATATGTTTTGCTTCTTATATTTTTATAATAGTTTCATATATTTTTGAATCAAATTTTTTGCTGCCTGTAGTTTATCAATACTCCTAGTTTATCAATTATTTCTAGTGATTATACTTATTTTATAAAACTTAGTTATTTTTACCATAAGCTGGTGTATATATTTCTTCTTGTTTTCAGTCTTATTGTTAAATTGATACCTTTATCACTATATTGTGACCTTCCTTGTTTTTTTTTAATATTATTTTGCCTCATCTTCTGTCTTAGCAGATGTATAGCTAGTGCTTCTTGTTTTGGATTCTGATTTTTAGGGAACTTCTTTCGTCATACATCCTTTCAGTTTTGGAGCATATGTATCTTTGCTGATGGACTTGGTTTCATGTTTCTGAAAGCCTCAGCTTTGTTGGTGCTGTATTTGGGGAATGTTTCACTTTTATGTATCTATAAGTGAACGTGTGTTTCTTCTGCTAGATCTTTTGAGTGATTATATGCGTCAATAGAGAAAATCTAGACAGCAGGAGAACTAGGATTCATGAATACAAGCCCAAAATCCCTCTATGACTATAAAGCACTAAGTTTTGACAATATTGGTGCCATTTGTAGTTTTAGGCTTTACCTTTGCAGAGCATCTTAGAAAAAAATCTCAGGGTTCTATTCCTATCCTAACATTTCTTAGCTTTCAGCATTTATCAGCTTTTTTTACCTTAGAACTGAAAAGAAGAGCCATTCATTATTTTTTCTTATATTTTGTCTTATTTGAATGTTTTTCTCTCCTGTATCTCAAATGTTTCCTATTCTCAAAATTCCTCCTTCTCCCCTGTTTTAGTTTTCAGCCCAGTATGTCTTGCCAGCCTGTCCATGAAGAAAGTCCTTTCCCAAGCCCTTCTTGAAGGCATAATCAATACCCTGAACATGCTTGAAATTTTTTGGTCTTCTTTTCACACATTTGTATCTTTTGTTCTTCAAGGGAGAGGGGGATGGTAGACTACTGAGGGTAGTACATTTCCTTGTGGCTAATATTTACATCCAATGGGCTTTTACCAATAAACGAAATTCTTAAATACTTGTCCCAATTTATTTATAAGCATATTTGAAGTTCTGGAGAACATAATGTAAATGAGCATTTTTTCCCTCACCTATCCATCTGAAATACTGCATTATTTTATTAACTCACATGTATCTCTCAATAAAGTTTAACAATATTTAGCTGAATATTGTTTTTATCTTTGTTTAGAACAGTTGGTATCAATCAAGTAAGTGGTTATGTGTGATATCTTTTTACTGGGATCACATTTTTCTTGTCCTAGGGATTTGGTTGAAGATGTTTTAAGGATCCTCTGATTTTTGGGGTATTTCTTGTGTGATAAAGACTATGCCCTTTTCTGGGCTCTACAACCCAGTTAGAAGCTGAAAGGTACGTGTCTCTTTCTAAATGCCTATTGGTAGAAGAATTATTCACTTACTTTTGTCTTTTTAGTAAGCTTCAAGGAAGATGAAATGCAAACTATGTTCATTCATTTCACTATTTTTATTAAAACTTTTCTATTAATGGAATGTTATTCGGAAGGCAGAAACAAGTATGACAGAGAAATACCCATAAGAACTTGGAGCACAGTTTCTCAATTCAGAACACAGAAACCAATAAATGATATAAATAGTGTACATAAAGTTTGTGGTTGATAAATATGAGGAAGAAAGGGATATTATAGAAGAAATATGAGCAAAGTTTCATCAGTAGAGCAGGACTTTAGTGGTTAAAAAAGTTATCAATGAAAGTTTCATTGAGAGGCTATAATTTTTTCAGAGACTTTAAAATGAGGACATTGACCTCTGGGTGCCTGGGTTGGAGACTCAATTTACAGAAAAGAAAATGGCACAAAGGTGTTGTGATTGGGTAAGCTTGACATTTCTGAAAGAACAAGAGGACTAGGATGGTTGCAGTGAAATTGGAATGGAAAGGGTGATATTCCAGAGAGGTGGGAGGTGGGCAAACAGAGCCAGTGTCTTTTGATTACAAAACCTTTGGCTTTTATTCAGAGGGAAATGAACAGGCTTAGCAGGATGCTAGGTAGAAGAACAACACGTTCTGACTCTCATTTTATGAAGCATCTCTTCAGCCACTGTGTGGAGAATCGTCTGGGGTATTGAGCAGGAACGACATGATCAAATTGTCATGCCATTTAATAAGGGTGACCTTTAAAGAAGATTTCTCCTTTGAGTCCAATTCAGAGTTCTCTTTCCCTTCCAGTAATATTGTACTTAATTGTCAAAAATGAAGCATGACTTTATTTTAAAAGTAATAAAACTTAAAATGCTAAACCAAAAAGCTTCATAGCTCAAACTATTCAACATGAAAATAGAGAGAATATGTATTTCATGGAATCAACTTTTTCTTATATATTTCTTCATCATTAATTATGCATATTTAGAATATCATAACAGCAACAGATGATAAATTTGCAATGTTTTATTGCCTTAATTTCTTTATATTGTTTCTCACTCAAATAGACAGTAAAATAATGCACTGTAGTTGAAAAAAATTAAAAAGCAAAATACTTTGTTTTTCATCTTTTAATTCTGCTGCCCATTCCTTTTCCCCAAGTTTCAAAGTTAAACCTTCACAATACTCTTTATTATTCTTCAGTGCTTCATGAAGTACTTTGTAGTAGAGAATTTATTTGGGAAAGGGGCACAGGTACAGTACCAGAAAGGGCTCCTCTGTAGATGCAGACAAACCAGACAGGTCGGCGATCCACGCAGAGAGAGAGCTCCCTGCCTGGGTTCCCAATATTTATACATCTCCTGAGACCCGGCCCCCTTGGGGGTGGCAGCAGGGTGTGGTCACAGGCCAAGGGACCACACCCCTTCATCACTTGTATAGTTGTCTGCTTGCTGCTGGAGAGCATACACTGCTGACTGTAGGGATAGGCTAACTGGTACAGCACTGAAACTTTAAAAGTGTATTTATTAGTAAGGTGTACACGCATTTCCTTCAGCCTATTTTAATTATTTCAATGATGCTTCTTTTAAAAGAAAATTATATTTTAATAACCAATCAACATTTTTTGATCAAACTGTCAATTAAGTTTGGGCTGAAGGAATATGGTTGTACTTTCATTTATGACTGCCTATTATGCCTATTAAAACTCCCAAGGTTGGTTATATTGATCCTCTTATTCATTCTTGTATATATACCAAATGACAAAATAGTGTCTAGAATAAAAGTCTTTTGGTGCTGTTTTGTTGAATAACTGAACTGTTATAAATATTTTAAACATTTACCTCATCTCTTACATACACAGTTAACTTTTTAGCAACCTAGGTTATAAAGATTTCACGTGTAATAGGCTTATAAGTGAATAATAAATAATAAAATAATGATAATAAATAAAAAGCCTCTAATTTGGCCTTTCTCTTATATTTATTGCAGCCATTCTCTGCTTGGCTCTTTAGATCAGAAACAGGGTTTTTTTTATGCCCCTATGTATATGCAACTGTTTATGTACTGCAGTAGACATCTGAAATATCTTCTGTTTGTATTATGACAACCTCTGTTCTCCACAGTCTGAGAAAGCACTCAAATTTAAATCATCTTCTCATTCCTCAGATACCTCATCCTGACAGGTGTTGCTATTGAGTGCTTATAGCCTGTTCCATAAAAACCAATGTAATGGATCCTCCCATATCATTACATATCATGCCCTTACTGTGTGTGCCAAGTTCTTCCCATTTGATGTTTCCCTTAGAGTGCCATTGTGTCCATTCCTCAGTCCTCAGTTCTACCACACTCTCATTATTCCCACACTTTTTTTTAAAATGATGCTTATTTATCAGATCTGGATATCCTTAGATTTTCTTGTGCATGTGCTTCTGATATTCCTTTCCCTTATAAACTCGTGTTTTTCTACTCTCACTTCCAGAGTGAGTCAGTACTGATTGTATTAAGGTACTGCACCATAATACACTATAATATAGTATTAGCACTATTCTCAACACTGTCTGTTCTGTTCCACAATTTAATTCTGGCTCCTCATAATTGTTTGGGAGCCCTGCCACAAACAATAAATGTTTGTAAAATGAATTCAAAGAGGAATTCCAAACAATGTTTGTAATTACATTAGCTTTTTATTAAATAAACTATGAATAACATAAATGAAATTTATTACCTAATGATCACTTCATAGTGGCTTAAAATTTCACTTTCTAATTATAAATTTTTTCCTAACAAATTTGACTTATCTTTACATAGTTCCAGTTTTAATATTTTAGAGAAACTCCTAGCTAGAGTTAGTATTACAAGAGATACATTTACATAATTCAAAATTGTCAGGCTTAGTGATTAAGAACACTGTTTTCTCTTATAGAGAAACTGGACTCAGTACCTATCACCTAGATGGCAGCTCATAGCTATGTGTACAACTAGCTCCATTGGGTCTGACACTCTTTTCTGGCCTCAATAAATTTCAGATACATGTACATACAAACAAACAATACGCATACACACATGCATTCTCTCTCTCTCTCTCTCTCATGCACACACACACACACACACACAATTTAAATCTTATTTAAAAAGAGAAATTTGATTTCTTGTTAATTGTGAGCTAGGGGTTATTGCCTTTAAGGAAACCAGAAACAGTAAAATAGACCCCTAGAGAGTACTCGATTATGAGATATGATTATCTATGAGGACTATCTTTCAGTTGTCTTTAAGATTTAACATTTCAAATTATTTAAAAGTGTCTTCTCATCTTTGAAGTGTTTTCTCATCCATGTTATATATTTGACAGTTTTCTCAATTCAGTTTTGGAGAACACTTATTCTTCTAGACAATTTGTGTCAACTGATACAAACTAGAGTCATCAGAGAAGAGGGAACCTCCATTAAGAAAATACTTTCATAAGATGGGACTGTAGGAAACCTGTAGGGAATTTTCTTGATTAGTTATTAAAATGGGGGTAACCCATTGTGGGTGATTTCATCCTTGGGCTAGTTGTCCTGGGTTCTATGAGAAAGGAGGCTGAGGAAGCCATTGGTAGTAAGCCAGTAAGCAGTGTCCCTCCACTGTGTCTGCATCAGCTCCGGCTTCCAGGTTCCTGCCTTGTTTCAGTTCCTGCTCTGGCTTTCTTAGATGTTGAACTGTGATGCAGAAAAGTAAGCCAAACAAACCTTTTTCTCCCAAGCTTGTTTCTGGTCATGATGTTTTGTCACAGGAATAGTAACCCTGTCTAAGACACTAATGTATGTTCTACAATTTCTACACATATTTCCAAGTATTGTCATGAAATTATATGTACAGCATTAGGAGAAGCTGAATACACAAAATATTGCAAAAAGTAAGAAGAAATTAGTAAACTTCAATAACTTAAAACAAAATTTTAATAGCTATACACTGTACAAACCACTGTACCTAAATGTATATGTATCAAATGTAGTTATTAATTCAAAGAGTAAACTTACAGTATTGTCTTTTTGTTAAGACATTAGGGGCTTTTGTAACAGAACAGATACTTAATTTCTAGTAGCATCAATATATGCCAAATATTCCTCCTTTATCTGACAGTGTTCATCACATTGTAATTCATCAACGAAGAAAACAGCTATTCTTTTTAGATATGAACCAATAACTCTCAGAAAAATTAAATCATCTTTCACAAGATTTTATTCTTTGGTGCTAATGGATAAGAGCCAGATCATATTATTTGACTTTTTTTCTTACATCATCCATGTTATGCATGGAAATTTCTTTATGCATTGAAAATCTGCTTTTTCTCTCAAATTCATTTGCAGCATTATGATAAGTAGCAAAAGGTCCTTTACAAATCATAATATGAGCTTCAGTCAAAGCTAGAAAATGTTAAAAAAAATGGTATAAAGGCAAGACTGAGTGGATGGGTCACCATGAGCAACACGGAAGAATCTCATCCTTTTAGAATATATAATGACATTTTAACCTCTGCATCTTTAACATCATGCTTCATAACAAAACAGTGACCCAATTTTCTGTGTTAATTTGCAATTCTGTCATGTGGTCATCATAATATATAAACAGAAAAATGGTATTATGAACTGACCATTTTCTTTCTTCATGCCACGTAAGGAACCCAGAGCTCCCAGGTTGATTGTGTTGTGAAGTAGGACATTTTGTTGTTGGCTAGGTGACAAAGGCAGAACCTTCACCAGTGAAGTTGGTATTCCACCAACATAGGTCTAAGGGAGCAAGTCTCTTTCACTGTCCTATGACCATGGAGAAAAAGGCACTGCTAGGGAACAAGGAAACAGACTTGCATGAGATACTCAGTCATCCTTGCTTTCAGACTTCTGCCTCCAGAACTGAGGATGTATTTCTATTGAATGCAAGTTACCCATTTCTCACTATTTCATTCTCCTAACAGACTAAGGCAAATGAAAAGGCAAAAAATTATTTAAGGTATATTTGTATATATTATTTTCGATACACAGCCATTGGTGTGGTAGTTGAAAATTTGTATGTTCATGCAGTGATAAACTGAATGATACTGCACTCTAGTGAGTATGCCAAATGATGAGGGCTCATCCAACTTCATACCCACCACACAATGCCACAATTAAGGAAGTGCTGCTGTAAATCCTTGAGTTATAGAATTCAAGGGAAGCAAGAAGCAATTGCTTTAAAGACTCAAGAATAATTGCTCCTATTCATATTTTAGCAGAGAATTTTGTTGTTATCATTTTTTAAATTGAGTGGCATTTTGAGTTCCTAATTCCAAGTACAAATTTTACATTGATAAACATAAGTATATTGGAGGTAACATTGACATTTTCAATTAAGTTGCCATTATCTGAGTTTCTTCTCTTTCACCATGCAAAACCTTTCTGACCAAAAGTAACTTGTTGAAAAAGGGTTTATTTGAATTATGGTTTGTAGTCCCTTGAAAGTCAGGCCAGGAATTCAGGGCAGGACCTGGCGCAGAGAATGGAAGAAGGATGCTGCTTAGTGGCTTGCTCTCAGCCTGCTTTCTTATTCCACCCAGGGCCACCCAGGGGTGACACTGCCCACAGTTGGCTCAGCACGCTCATATTTATCATTAATAAAGTGCTCCACCAACATGTCATGAGATATCTGATCTGATAGAGACAATTTCTCAATTGTATTTCCCTCCTGTCAGTAGAGTCTAGTTTGTGTGAAGTTGATAAAAGGTAACCAGAATAATTGTCCCCGTGACAACCTGACATATGAAGGTATCACAGTTCAACTATAACTTTCCCCTTTTTATTTTTCCAAGACCTCATATTAATATCACAAAGTAAATCACAGTATAAAATCAAAATTCCTATTTTTAAAAGCATTCAGACACTTCAAAATTCAAAATCTTTTCAAAGTACCTTGTCTCATAACTAGAGTTCTGTAAAATCCCAAATAAACCATGTACTTCTTAGTGTAAGAGGGAATAACTAAGGCATAGTTACAAAAAATATCAAAGCAAAAACAAAATCCAACACAGTACACAGCTCTCTGTCTAATGTGTGAAACTCATTCACCATCTACTTCCAAAGGGATTGGATAGATCTATGTTTCTGGGTCTGCCATTTTTAGCTTCAGGGGAGCTTCACTCCATACTTGGTACTGTTCTTATTGGTCACCCCCACAGTCCTAGCATCTCCAATAGGTGAGGGTTTATACTGTAACTGGGACTACACATTCACCAATAAGCTCCTGGCCTTTCTGCCAGAACCATAACTCTCCTCATGCTGTTAAATTTCAGCTTCTCTCCACCATGACTCCCTCAATTCTTCACCTTTCATGCTGACAAAAACCCTATCCTGCAGAGGACTTTTATATGTTACTGAGTTTGGCTGCCATCATGAGATGCAGTCTTGTCCCCTCACTGGGCTACAACTTCTATGTGCTGACCCTGGAGAAATACTTCCAAAAGATTTCACCTCAATCAGTTAAATCCAGTTAAAGCATCAATTAGCCCAGGAAAGCATAGGTTTCACCTTTGTGGATTCTTAATCCAAAATACCATGTAAACAGACCTAACTAAAGTTTTTGTTTCTCTCTGAAACTTCCCAAGAGGGAATCATCTGAACCTCTCTCAACATTCTTATTCTCCATACTTTATAACATCAGCTCATCAGTCCCTAGGCTCTCAATGGTATGTCCAACCCAAAGTTCCAAAACTTCCACAATGTTCCCACAAAATAATATGGTCAGGTATATCACAACAACTTTCTATTTTCTGGTACTAACTTCTGTTCTAGTTTCCTTTAGACTACTATTATAAACGCCATGACTATAATCAATGCAGTAGGATTTGTTTGGCTTATACATCGTAATCAGAGTGCATGATTGAGAGAAGTCAGAGCAGAAACTCAATCATGAACTAATGCATAAACCATGAAGGAATACTATTTATGGACTGGCTCTCCATGGTTTGTTCAACTTCCTTTCTTACCACCTGACCATCAGTAGCATCATCCACACTAAACTGAACCTCCCTACATCAATCATTAATCAAGAAAATGCATCACAAACATGACCAAAGATCGGTCCAATTTTTCAACTTAGATTTCATCTTCTCATGGGACTCTAGTTCATGTAAAAAACCAACAAAAACTAGCCATCACAGGCATTCTGTAAAATCCTATTTATGGTAGAAAGTGGTTGTAAGATAGGTGAATGTTTGTGAGTTAAGGATTCCATCTTCAAACAAACAAACAGAAAGCCTATAAAACTGCCAAAAATTCACTTTTCCATAGCAAAGTGAAACCTCAGATTCCCCACCTGCATCCTCTATGGAAATTTGTATCTTCCTTTCCAAATAACACATTATAAATTACATATTTTTAGATATGATTCTTTTTATGTATCCAGTATGTTCTTAAACATATTAGTGGAATATTAAATTAGTCAACTACTGTACTTCCAGTAATTTAATACTTTAGTTCAGTACAATATCTAAAAAATGCTTTCATATAAAGGCACTGGAAATATCCAAGCATTATATGTGAGATTTGATGTATAACACAAGAGAAAAATAAATTTATAACATTTTTGCTGACTTAATTATGTGCCTTCTTGGTGTTCTCAGTTACATAAGCTCTTCTCTTTCTCTCTGTTTTTTGTTTCTTTGTTTGTTTTGTTTTTTGAGACAGGATTTATCTGTTTAACAGTCTTGGCTGTCCTGGTACTTGCTTTGTAGACTAGACTGGTCTCAAACTCACTGATATCTGATTGCTGGGGTTAAAGCTGTGAGCAATACAACCAGGCCATCTGGAGAATGAGAAACATGTGGACTAAAGTAGCTCCAGATAATTCTGCAGTAAGAAGCAGTACTTCCCAGGATTTTGGATTCAGAGGCAGAGTTATTCTGTGACACTCAACCCAGGTCAATAAACTTCAGCTTATCTGACAATTTGTCAGCCAAAATATGTTGATATTGATTGAAGCTGCTGAGTTTGGGGAAGATTCATAACTCAAAAATAGATTATAAATATTATTATCTATGACAATTTAGTATTGACTGATGTGTTCTGTGCAATATTACTTCATGACACACCTCATCTTTTCAATATCAGATGAAGATCAGGCCCATATATGCTTCTTCAGGATCTTCTGATTCCTCTCTTCATGACTTGAAAACTACTACTGAGAAGAGGACACAGTTTTGGAGAAGAAAAAATGTGCAGCAAAGCCATCTAATTCCATTCTGAGAACAAGACTCAAACCCTCAAATGTTGGAGGAAGGGACCATTTGGTTCCCGGCCACCCAGATAGCTTAGACCCAAAATAATCACACAGAAACTGTGTTAATTAATTTACTGTTTGGCCCAATAGCTCACTCAAGCTTTTTTATTGGCAAACTCTTTCATCTTCATTAATCTGTGCATCATCACGAGGTTGTGTCCCATCAGCAAATTTTTAGCATATCTATCTCTGCAGTGGCTCCATGGTGTCTCCCTAATTCCACCTTCCTCCTCCCATGCTATATGCCAAGCAGTTTCTTCATTCATTAACCAATAAAGCAACACATAGACAGAAGGACATCCCACACCATTTTCCCTTTTCTGTTAAAACGAAAAGGAAGGCTTTAACACGGTAAAATGACATATAACAAAACAGTTATCAAATAAGAATTACAGTGACAAAGTTATATCTATTTTATCTTTTATCATAACTAAGGAAAACTATAACTATAAATATTTATCTATTCTTCAACTCCATCAAAGACTCCAGAAGGATATAGTATCACCTAAGTAAGCAGAAAGTGCATTGTAAGCAACTTCTAAAACATTAGAATTGGCAGAGACATCTTACTGCCTAGACAGTCACACAACATTCTTCTGTAGCATTGGGACATCCATTTTCAACCTACAGGCACATAGAATCCAGCAGAGTTTTTCACAAAACAAAAAATTTCAAAGACAGTTCCACCTATATCGGCAGTTTGTCAGTCAGTTTTTTCTGTGTCCTGCAGAATGCCTAGCAGACTCTTTCATGAAGCAGAAACTCTGAAGGTCTGTTTCACCTTTAGGCTAGTTCAACAATCATTTCTCAGTGGGTCATACATGTCCAGTTAAGCAGTCCAGGCAAGAGCAGTTGCTTGCCCAAATGGCCAACCAACTTCATAAGGAGCCTCTTTGATGCCCAGTTACTCTTGAAGTAACTGGTGCTGCCATAAGCAGACATGTTTTGCTGTCATGAAAAGTCCAAAGTTCTTAAAACATTTTAAATGCCATATTTTGATGGTCTCTGAAACATTTGAAGAATACCTATCTAACTGAAATACATCTCTGTACATGTAGAAAATCTAACTAACATGACTACAACCTTGACTATTATAGATAATTATCTATTAACTTGTATTTCTTAATTATACATTACATTGTTAAATGAACTACACAAACACCATACCTTAATCAAGAGCAGATATATATAATTGACCTTAAATTTGTATCAATAAACCAAGATCTGTACAAATGAAAAATAATCACATCTATCTAATACCCCCTTTAAACGTAATGAAACATTTATAGACAATATTGGGAATGTTGGCATAGCTCTGCCCAAATTTCTTCCTGCTGTTTATTGGCAAAATAATTTTTGAGGGGTTTTCAAGTTGAACTTTCAGGGGTCTTCTTCTATCAAGCCATATTAGCCTGGTATGAATCCACAGGTTCCCATCCTCTGTGGATACAAAGAAGAACCTCTTTTCCAAAACAACATATCCTTATATCCATATTTTGAAATCAATATTCCTTTAAGATATATATGTTGGTTTAACTTAGCAGGCTGTACAATGAAATGTCTCTGTACTTAGCTCATTCACAGTCAAAAAAAATTTCAAAGATAACGCAATAATATTCATAATCCAAGCTCTGTGAATTTTCCATTTCTTTGTGGCTTATTTTTCTTTCTGTAACTCTCTATATTATTTTCTTTTCTTTTTCAAACCTAAGTACATTTATCGAACACTATGACTTATTTGGATTTCTCTTTATTGCATATCTGTAATTCTCTACTATCCAGGGGCACTTTTTTAAAATGCAAAGTGCTTCTTAAAACTTAAGCTGTTCCATTACTATGGTATCTATGGTACTTCCTGATTTCCCCACACAGTCCCACATGGCAGAGTCACTTGCTGCTTCCCTTCTAAGGGCCATGCACACTGCCCCATTTCTAGGCACACAGCCAGTCCATATTGCTGTTGAGCAAGCTTCAGCAGT
>JAQHUG010000035.1:11012361-11029961 GCA_028555095.1 Dicrostonyx torquatus
AAAAATATTTAAAATTAAAAACTCATTTTTCTTTCATTGAACATGTTTCCAATTTTCTCTACTACATTAAATTTACTTGTTAACAGTGTTTACTAGTTTCTGTAGCCTACAAAGCACTTGCTAGGAACCTCAAATTAAGCCCCTTATATTTAATTAATCTAGAAACCAATTTACTTTTCTCATAACTTTAATACAATTGTAAAAAGATATAACAAGAATATTAAAATAAGCAATAAATATTTTGAAATAGACCATTTGGAGAGTAAACTGTACCTTTGGGTCATATTTATTGAACATAAACTCTATTCTAATGATATTACTTAATAAGAATGTCAAAAGAGTTTCATGCTTCCCCCATGTTGTATCAACTCCAGAGCCTCAGGGATGGGTCTCTGAACTTTCTTTAAATACTATTGCCGTCTTCTGCTTCTGCATTTCTGTAAACCTGGAGAGAGAGAGTACATTTCCTGCATCTCCAGAAAAGAAGCTGATAATTAAACAAATTATAATCTGTCCAAAAGTTTTAAGTGAAGGGTTTTAGCTTATAAGAAAAATCAGTTTACTGAATCACAGCAAACACCATAAATTGTCTATTGTGTTTTAACTTCCCTTGTTTGAAAAGAAATACAATATCTAGTTATTACCAATTCAATGAGCCACCAGCTAAATCAAGGCTCCTCCTTTGTCCTTTCAAACATCTCCCCTCAATCTGGGCACTGGCATAAGTGTTTTGTTATGTTTAGAATTTATATGAATTAAATTTTACTGAATTAACTCTGTGGGGTACCATTTATTTCATTTGGTATTATGCTCACTTTGCTACTATTTATGCATGCAGAATGGGTCCATTTATTTTTCTTCCAACTCATATTCCATTGTGTGCTGGCTCTACAATGACAATGTTTTTGTATTTAGTTTGTGTATATTTGTGTTATTTTCTTGTTGTGTATTAAATGCTATTGTATACAATTTTGTGGATATCTTTTTTGTTTTTGTTTTGTATGCACATTTTAGAATAGGCTTATTGACAAAAATGAATTGTATTATTTCAAATTTGGCAACAATACACAACTGTTTTTCAGGACAATTTTTCTCAATTATCTTTTTTCTAAGGAGTGCCTAAGAGATTACTGTTAGTCTGGCTAGTTTTTGTTATATTTGAGGATTTGCCTAGTGTTCCTTTTCATCCTCAGCATTGTTACTGTTAAATCACAGTTTATTTTCTCATGCCAGAGAATTTTCACATACATACTGGGCATGGTTTTCACATTTTCAGTTCCTTTTAGAGTTCCAGTTCATACGCTGTCTTTATATTTTCTGGTTTACATCTCATTGTACTTTATTTTGGTTTTAATGTATAATCTTTTTTTAATTTTAGGTTTTTTGAGATGGGATTTCTCTGTGTCTTGGCTATTCTAGAACTCACTTTGTAGACCAGGCCGGCCTTGAACTTTACTGAGATTTACCTGCCTCCCTCTCCTAAGAGATGCAATTAAAGGCATGTGCCACCATCATTTGACCAGTGTGTATTTATTCTTTTTATCCTGCTTATCGACCACTTTTTATTTTTTTATTTTATTATTTTTATTATTATTATTATTTTGGTGTTTTGAGACAGGGTTTCTCTGTAGCTTTGGAGCCTGTCCTGGATCTAGCTTTTGTAGACCAGGCTGGCCTTGAACTCACAGAGATCTGCCTGCCTCTGCCTCCTGAGTGCTGGGATTAAAGGCGTGTGCCACCACTGTCCGGCGACTTGACCACTTTTTAATAACATGAATACACATATTTTTTATAGCACATAAATTTTATGTCATAGCTCATGTATTTTGAGTAGCCAAAATTATTACACTATTGTATCCAATTTATCAGTTTTTAAAGACTTTTGGATAATGCTTTATGATTCATACCTAATAAATTTTCAGCACAAAGATGACAATTATATTCTACTGTAATTTCTATAATGCAAAGGTTATCAATATTTATATAAAAAAGAAAGCTCTCTTTTTGTGCCATATTTACTCTATATTGCAGTTACTGGAGTTCACTTTTGTAGCACAAAACAGCCATATACAATATAATTGAAAACCCATATGGAAACTCATACTCCTACAGTAACAAGAGTTTTTTTTTTTTAATTGAAAAACTTGTCTTTTATGTAGAAGCTTTTGGCTGCTACATTCATTTACTTTAGAAGTGTTTGGGTATCCATGGGCTCCCTTTATTGGTCTTGAGTACAATATGCCCTTCTCAGGTAGCCTGTCAAGTTCTGCCAAGTTGGGCTTACTGTTATTCTCTAGACCAGTGTTCCTTTCTAATGCTGTGGCCCTTTAATACAGTTCTTCATGTTAAGGTGACTGCCTTCCCACCATAAAATTATTTTTGGTGTTATTTCATAATTGTGATTTTGCTACAATTATGAATTGTAATGTAAATATCTCATATGCAGACTATTGGTCTAAGAGATTCTTCTGTTCATGTGTTTATTTAACTGGTTAATGAACAAAGAAACTGCTTTGGGCCTGATAGGGAAGAACTTAGGTAGATGGAGAAGACAGAACTGAATGATGGGAAAAAGAGCAGAGTAAGAGGCACCATGGAGCCACCAGAGTCAGACATGCTGAATCTTTTCCAGTAAGACACCGTCACGTGGCGATACACAAATTAATAGAACTTGGTTAAATCAAGATGTAAGAATTAGCCAATAAAAAGTTAGAGCTAGTGTTTTAATGAATACGGTTTCTGTGTGGTTATTTTGGGTGTAAGCTAGCCAGGCAGCTGGGACAAAGGGCCTCCCTCTCTCTCGTAACAATTGGCAGCCCAACATGGCCAACAAAATCCACTTACAAACCTGAGAGAACTTAATTTTAAACACAAAAATACAGTTTAACACTGCTTTTTGCTGTTTGCTGATGGCATGAGGCAGAGAGATTTTTCTGACTCAGCAGCCATAGCAGAAAAATAAAGACACATGGTTTTAAAACGCAGCTTCCTGGGCTGTGCCACCATTGCGAACTCTGGCTATAAAGCATTTCAATGACATTTGTGTTCCCGGGTGTTTCTGTGCCCACTAGGGTTGGGAGTAAAATGGCTGAGACCATGCCTGTGGCTCAGTGCTCCCTGCGTGGGCAGGTGTTGGGATCAGGTCTACTAGGCATGTACAAGCAGGAGAGCATGGTGAATTTCTGACACCATACACAGAAATGTTTCCAGGCTGTACAGTGCTGTGTGGCAGATTTGTCTGTAACTCAGATAAAAAGGGTTTATGTGCTGCCTGCTCATTCTTGGGTTGAACTGCTGAGCATGGCTCCTGCCTGGCAGACCCAAAGCTAGCACTGGTGGTGATTCCACCATTTTAAAATTGGAGAGAGGATGGGCCAGCATCCAGAGCAGCTGCAAGCAAGCTTCTTAGCATAGCAAGCTTCTTAGCATTTTAGAAGCTCTTCAAGACAGTAGGGAATTACAGACAATGCAATAAGGAAGATTCAGACATAAAAGACCTAAAAATGGGTCACAGTGTTGATAACTGTACATAGACTTCAGAGAGAAGAGAAAAAAAGAGAATAGAGAGTCATAAAATAAATTTAGCTTTTTTTTAAAAAAAGGGGCGTAAAGTCTTTAAAGAGACGGAGTAAAGTAATAGAGTAAAATCAAGCCACATAAAAATGAAAAATTCACACAGAGTTTGGATTCTATATATTATTGTGTTTTCTTTGAATGTTTTGATTGTGAAGGAGCTAAGTACAGAGAGACATTTTATTGTATGGGCTGCTAAGTTAAACCAGCATGTATATTATACAGGTATTATGACTTCAGAATTTGGGCCTAAGGATATGATGTTTTGGAAAAGAGGTTCTTCTTTTGTTTTTACTCAAGATGAGAACCTGTGGGTTGCCTCCAGGCGAATATGGTTTGATAGACCATGGCCCTTCTGAAAGGTTCCTGTAAATGCACTCAAAAACGTACTTTGCTCAACTGCTGACTGAGATGAATCCAGCACACAGGATACACCATGAAAGACCTGATTAACAGCACCCCCATACAGCATGAAGTAGTTTGGAGAGAAAAAAACGGTGCCCCTATTCCCAAATATTGTTTATTTATATTTAAAGGGGGTATAATATAGATATGAATAATTTAAACTGGTATGAATCTTGGTTTATTGGTATAAATTTAAGGTCAATCTTGATATATGTATATTTCTGCTCTTGATTGAGGTATTGTGATTGTATAGTTCATTTAAAACTGCAATGTATAATTAAGAAAAATAGGTTAATAGATAACCATCTATAATAGTCAAATTTGTAGTCATGTTAGTTAGATTTTCTAGATGTGCATAGACATATTTCTAATGGATAGATATTCTTCATATCTTTCAAAAACTACAAAATATGGCATTTAAAATGTTTTAATAACTTAGGATTTTTCATGACAGTGAGACATATCTGCTCCTGGCAGCACCAAGCTACTTTGAGAGGAGGATGATCATTGATGATGCTCCTTAACCATTTGGGCAAGAAACTGCTCTTGCCTGGACTGCTTCACTGGACATGTAGGATCCACAGAGAGATGACTGCTGAACTTGCCTAAAGGTGAGATGGTCCTTTGGGGTTCCTGCTTCATGAAAGCATATATGAGACATTCTGCAGGACACAGAAGAAAGTGACTAAAGTGTCTTTGAAATTTCCCGCTTCACAGAAAAGTCTGCTGGATACGATGGGCCTATAGGCTGAAGAGGATGCCCCAATGGTACACAATGGGTGACTGTCTAGGCAGCGAGATGTCTCTGTCATTTCTAGAGTTTTGGAAGTTTCTTAGAATGCACTTTTTGTTTACTTAGGTAATAGTATATCCTTCTGGAGTCTTTGATGAAGTTGAAGAATTTATAGTTATAGTTCTCCTTAGTTATGATAAAAAATAAAGTAAATATAAGTATTATAACTGTGATTGTTATTTGATACCTGTTTAGTTGTATGTAATTTTACTATGATAAAGTTAAACCCTTCCTTTTTGTTTAAAGAGAAAAGGGGAAATGGTGTAGGAGGTTCTTCTGTTCATGTGTTGGTTAATGAATAAAGAAATTGTCTTGGGCCTGATAGGGCAGAACTTTTGTAGGCGAAGAAGACAGAACTGGATGCTGAGAAGAAGGGCAGAGTGAGAGCTGCCATGGATCCGCCAGAGTCAGACATGCTGAATCTTTCCCAGTAAGCCACAGTCACGTGGTGATACACAGATTAATACAAATGGGTTAAATTAAGATGTAAGAATTAACCAATAAGAAACTAGAGCTAATGGGCCAAGCAGTGTTTTAATGAATGCAGTTTCTGTGTGGTTATTTTGGGTGTAAGCCAGCCAGGCAGTCATAACAAACAAAAGGCCCCCCTCTCCCTTGTAATAGAATATCTTATATGTGACCCTTGTGAAGGGTTGTTTGAACCCCCAGAGAATTCATGACCAATAGACTGAGAGCTGATGCTTTAAATTCATGAAACACATTACTTGTGGTGGTTATACATCAAAAATATGAATTATATAAATATCTTAGACAAGCATTGATGGTACATGCCTTTAATCCCAGCACTTGGGAGGGAGAGTCATGAGGATCTCAGTGCATTAGAATCCAGCCTGGTCTACAAAATGAGTTTCAGGACACCAGGGCTGTTACACAGAGAAGCCCTGTCTTGAAAAGCCAAGCTAAATAAATGCATGAATAAATGCCTTACTGTGAGTCAAAATTGTGATTTTAACTTCTGCTTTTATTTTCAAACAAAAGAATAAAAAGCATTATTCCTCCAAATTGTATTAAAATATATCCTATAAAGCTAAAATTACATAACCAATATAAAGTAATTTCATAGTAATAAGCAATGGTTTATTTTTGATGAAAAATAAAATGACTTATAGATAAAATATGAAAGTTCTTTACAGCACATAGAATTCTTCTGTCACTGATTTTTTTTTTTATCAATTGTGTTGGATGTTTTGAAATTCACTCTTTGCTCCAGTATTTTAGTTGCTAAAACAATTATACAGACATTTACTTAGCTAAGTATTTACTATACTTGCAAAGGGATAAATATTATAATGAAAAAACCCCACATTTGATATGATTCACACTTATCCACAGTAATTAATATACATAAGACTTAAAAGAAAATAAAACAAGGAGTAAAGAATTACACAATTTTTGATATTTCGTTTGACACACCTATGGTGGTGGCATTAACTTTAATAAGTTTTGAAATAGCGTATCTTTATTGAGTGAACATCTCATTTTCAAATCCCCTAGGGGAAATGCAGTAGCTTGCCTAGCAGCAAATACTGTGTAGTATTTAGGTAAGCTATCCTTAGCTTTTGGAGTCTCTAGTTTTTATTATTGTTCTTCAACAATTTTTCTTTATATTTACAAAATATTTGAGTTCTTTATGCAATATAATATCTAATCATAAAGACTCTAAAGAGTAAACATATTTCTTTCTTTCTTTTTTTTTTTTTTCTGAGACAGGGTTTCTCTGTAGCTTTGGAGCCTGTCCTGGAACTAGCTCTTGTAGACCAGGCTGGTCTCAAACTCACAAAGATCAGCCTGCCTCTGCCTCTCAAGTGCTGGGTTTAAAGGCGTGTGCTACCACCGCCCGTCTTGAGTAAACATATTTCTAATATGGTCAACAAGCTTAGGTTTCTCAAAACCCCATTTATTTTGTAATTTAGGGTTTTTTTGTAATTTTTTTAAAAATTAAGACTTTGTAGGTGATGGATCATGTTGAGTGGATGGTCACTAACTGGACTGAAGTACAATTTAGTTGATCATCAACTTTGTTGTCTCCATGTGGCTACAGCACCTGGTTTTATGGAAGTGTCTTGATTCCTCAGTCCACATATAAAGATGTACTTAGGTCTGAGTGTTGTATAAAAAAAAGACACTTATTATCTTATGTTTTTTTCCATCTGTTGAGGGCATTCTTGTGGCATCCTCATGCAACAGAGGTACTATTACTGTGTCCTCATGTGGTACAAAGCAGTAAGATCAAAGGGAAGAAATCAGTTCTTTTTGTCCCATTCACTAGGACAATATGGTGACTAGTGAGGCACCAGATTTGTTGGTAGGCTGTCATCTTCTGATGAATTACCTTTTAACTATTACATTGGGAAATTCATTTCAGAATGCAGTCTGGAGAGGACTCATTAATTTTATATAATAGGTTTCTTAAAAGAATCAACACTGGGGCATTGACTGAGCTATTTTCACTGTAAGGTAGTGATGTGGAATTCCCCTCTTTATGCTGGAAATATGTTTTATTATCATTTATTAGTAAGGAATCTGCTTTGGGCCTGTGGCAGGGCAGAATAAAGCTAGGCGGGAAATCTGAACAGAGATATAGAGAGAAAATAGGAGGAGTCAGGGAGAAGTCATGTAGCTGCCAATCAGAAACTTACTGGTAGGTTACAGCCTCATAGTGATTCAAAGATTAAAAGAAATGGGTTAATTTAAGATATAAGAGTTAGCTAGAAATATGCCTAAGCTATTGGCCATACAGTGTTCTAATTAATATAGTTTCTGTGTTATCATTCAGGTCTGGACAGCTGGTAAACAAATGAAGGCAGTCTCTGCCTACAGGGTAGTTCAGACTGTCTTTCAGCCTGACACTTTCAGTGTTTTGATGTAGGAATTTTTAAAAGAAGAGGGAAAAAAACCTCCCCCACTTTTTCCACTTGTTTTCCTCTTCTCCTGCTCAGTTCTTCTTAGTTCTACTTACTTTGGCCTGGCAATAGGAAGTGGAACTAGAAATAAAGAAATGAAACTAGATCTCTAATTTCTCTGTTAACTTCTTCTTTATAAACTCGAGCCATTCTTAAATTTAAAAAAGAAATACATCTATTACAGGAAATCCTCTTGTCTGGTCTTAGTATTGACGGTGAAAACAAAACAAGCAAACAAATACACAAAACAAACAATCCTCAGTGACATGCAGAGCAGCCTGAGTCAGAATGTCTTGCTTGCTTCATACCACGATATGCACCACAATAGCTGGGTGGGAAAGATGCCAAGGGATAATGAATATTTTGAGAAAATGATAAACAGCAATTTATATCCAGCCAAATATTTTATTTTTTTTAGTTTTCATAATATAATTTTATTGCTTTCTTTCCTTTCCTCCCTCAAACACTGTCATTTCATATACCGCACACTACTCTTTTTTCACTTCATAATTTTGCAGGCAGAGAATGTTTATTCATCCCCTAGCCACTCAGATCTGAACAAACATACAGAAACTATATTAATTACAACACTGTTTGCCCAATGACTCAGGCTTATTTCTAGCTAGTGCTTACATCTTAAATTAACATATTTCTATTAAGCTGAGTATTGCCACAAGGTTATGGCTTACCAGTAAGCTTTCTAAGGTTCTGACATGTCCTTCTCCTATAGTAGCTACATGGCATCTCCCTGACTCTGCCTACTCTCTCTCTATATCTCTGTTCAGATTTCCCACTTGGCTGTACTCTGCCAAGCCATTGGCCAGAACAGCTTTATTCATTATCCAATAAAGGTAACACATATACATAAGGACTCCCATGTCATATTTTTTTTCATCAGTTGTTTATATATAGAGTTCACTCTCTGGTCAGTCTGTATAATTTTACTTGTAATATGTTTTCAGGGCTGACTGTTTGGTATTAGATAGCTAATGGATACATCTACAATACAATTTCTTAACGTAAGGCTCAGGGGTTATTGTGGAAGTGAGAGGAGAAAGATTTGAAGAATCAGAGGCGCAGCGAGTTTATCATGACCATCTGTGTCTAGGAATGTCAGAAAATAAACCCATAGAGTCTCATCAACATGACTACTCACACATGAGGTAACAAGAATAACAGCAGACATGGTATTAATAAAATACAGAAGTAAGACAAAGAAAAAGCCCAGAGGCCAAAGGAAAGTTGGGATAATTTAAGTAAAACAAACCAAGCTAATACTGAACATTTGTAACTAGGAATAAGTCTTTGTGTGTGATTTATTTATTTGGTGGGCCCTCAAAAAGTCAAAAGGTGAAAAACCTAAAGAGAAAAGAGTAAAACTTCATACATCAAAAGGGAGCAAGGAGGACAATGTAGGAGGGTTTGAAAGAAGAAAAGTGAAGGGAGAACAACACAACTATATTATACTTTTAAAAAATAAAAGTTTTTTATTATTAAAATTAGTCTGACTAGATGAATGGAGATGAAGTAAGAAGTTAGGGAACTCTCTCTCTCTCTCTCTCTCTCTCTCTCTGTGTGTGTGTGTGTGTGTGTGTGTGTGTGTGTGTGTGGTTTCACTGCTGGGTATCAAGGGTATCAAACCCAGGCCTCAAGCGTGATAGTTGAATGCTTTCCCACTGAGCTACATGCTGTCTCCCAAAGCCTGCTGCTTTTATTACATGCCTTTAGCATTGATACCATTTGAATTTAAATTTTATAAATGGTCTGCTTTTTACCAAGGTGAAAGGTTCAAAGTAAGTCTAGAATGTAAACTTAAAATAACCCAAAGATATAAACTATTGAATTACTCAAAGCAAAACGCTTTGGAAGGAAAGCTTGGAAGAAAGATTTCTGAAGGAAATGCATATTAATACTCGCTGATTTTTATGTCCTACCTATGTACTTGGTAGGTTTTAATTCATGTGTTATTTCTTTCATCCTGAGAGAACAAAAAGGATAGACTGTGACAGCATGGGCTCATCTGCACGCCCCTCCCTTAGAGCAAAACTATCTAGGCAGAGGTCACACAGCATATAAAGAGGGGCCAGCCACAGGAGAGAATGTTCGAAGTTACAGAATTGAAAGCTGTAAAGGGACTACCCTCTAAAAGACCTGAAAAGTGGTCTTAATGCCAAGGAGTCCCCAGACTCAATAACCAGGCCATCAGATGCAAACACATGAGGTGGTTTATTTCACGATTGCAATCGGGCGCAAAGCTTAGGGATAGCTAAGCACCCTGAGTATCCAGGCAAGCAAGCTTTTATAGACAAAAATCACAGGTTTTCCATGAATTATAATATGAGGTACAAGAACAATTGGAATTGGTCCAGACATACAAGCCAGAGTTCAACCCAGAACAAAATTAGCATAGCTCAGCCCATCCCTGAGTATGTGACATTCAGCAGGCTACTTGATTTCCTGCTGACTATGAGTGATACCCGACATCCTGCCTATCCCCCTCGCCCGTGACTCAGTTTACAATCCAATAGATAATCATTTGCTGCTACCGGTTCTGGTAACCACCGGTTCTGATAACCATCTGGCTAGAAGACTGCAACTGGTCCTGATAATTGCTGCTGCCCCGCGGGAAAGAATCTGCTGGTCAAACCTGTTTGTCACATTTTGTAAATTTTCATTATCCAATTTAATTAGTACGTTATGAAGAATCGGTTGGGGTCTTTCACCCTCCACTACTGCAGAGTGAGGAAGCAAAACATTAACCTCCTAAAGCAAGGCGATCTCCATGGTCAGAAGAGAGGACCTTCGTAGAAGCATTATAGTATCCCTTTGAAATGTAAATAAGCAGCAGAAAGATTAAATAATTCAATAACTTTAACTTCCAAACTACAGTTACTATTCAATTATCCTTTAACCCACGTTGCTGTCTTTCCCCAGTCTGCAGGTATGCAAAAGTAGGAAAATGTTAGTTTTTCCCATAAGTCCTTGTTTTAGTCAATGAAAACAATCTTTCAATTCTTTATCCTTTGTGGATCACATGCTGTAGATTCTCAAATCCTGTCAAGTTTCCTTTAAAACTGTACCCTAATTTCCAAAGCTTGTCACCTCTCTTCTTCTACTTCCCTGGAACAAAGGACCAACATCTCTGTGGACTAATATGTAAATTGTTTCTGTTGGCCCAATGCTATTCCTGTGTCTCACCTTACTAAGTGCAAACAATCCTTTAATATATCAAGGTGCTGTATTCCTCTGTTTTGGGGTTTGGTAATTTACTCTGAGGAGTTTATGAAATTCATCCCTTTTGCCTTGGAGGAGCTTACATGATTTTGAATTCCATTTCATCTTTTATCTACATGATGAGGACAGGGCTGGTCTTAATTCTTGACCATATCAGCTTGTGGCTAACATAGACAGAAAGTTCTTTTTAGAAAATGAATGGATATCAAATATTAGATCATGAAACTAGATTAAGTACAATTTATAAATACTTGGTGAAGTGAACAAAGCATTCAGAAGTAATATGAGGGAATCCATTAAAACTGTATTTGAAATGAAAAAAGATACTCCCATATCAATTTCAGGAAACTGACATTTTAAAACAAAACAGTAAGTTTTCATATTTTGAAAGAAAGTCCTGTTATAATCTATGAAATGCTGTACCTGACACTAAATCTTTTATTATATATACATGTATAGATATTTATAACTAAAAAAATCAGTGAAAATTAAATTTCACAGGAAAATGTGAAAGTGGGTATCACAGATTTTATTATCAGTTTCCATCTGTTTTATGTTTCTTAACAACTGTTTACATAAATACAGACCCTTACATGGAAATTTCTCAGGCAGAATAATTTAGAAATAATTCTCCTTGGAATTTTGGGAAATTTACAGCTGTTCTGTCATGTCATTTGACAGTATCCCTGTTGCCTTTTGTGATAAATGATGTGTTAGGGGATGTTTGCTTACCTGAGAAATACAATGCCTGCCTCTTTCCCACTCCCTCTGGCTAGCCACTTTCTGTCGAGTTCAATATATATTTTTTAGTGGACTGAGCATAGGTCCAATTTAAGTACATTAATAAATTCAGTCATATTTCTTTTTTCTTTTAATATTACAGAAATAAATTTGTATATTGAATTGTTCTTATTTCATTTTATTTAGAATAAGGAAAACAATGGCCTTGATCTCATCCCTTGACGTGGAGAGCTTACTTAATAAAAATGGCGTATTTTTCTTATAGATGCATTATGTCATCCCCTTCCCAGTTCTCTTTTATAAATGATAAACTGTTGTTGAGCATGCAGCATTACATATTGTTCTTTCTTTTCTCAAAGATAAATTACAATCACACTTTTATTCTAGAAGCCATCTTTCTTTTTAATCACCTGAAATGGCTCCTTGTACTTTTGCCAGATAATTTGATGTTTGATACAGTGATGTAATTAACTTGAAAATAAAACTAAATCATTATATGGCTATTGTTTCAGAAAGTCTTGGTGAGCTAAAATTGAACTGAAGCTTATATAAAAATAAAGGAGTTTTAAAGAAAATTGAGGATTTTAGAAAAAAATGTTGTGGTATGCAAATGATCAGATAAAATGTGCAAAGGAAACTTCTCTAAATTAAAAATAAGATGAGGAAGATTGCATTTTTATTTCTCTTCTGATTTCACTGTAACTGACTTTGAGACAAACTTTTCCCTAACAAAATTTGATTCAGGTTATTATTTTTATTTATTTGCAAATGATGTTATGCTTTGAGTTAGAACTTTGAAATGTTTAATTGTTCTTAAAATATAATTCTTCATGTATGTACATAGGGGAAAAGCAAAACATAAACCCAAATAACCACTTGGTTAATGAACTGTGAATATCACACTGCCCATTAAAAAGACCGAGCACAACATAATCTGAGTAATTTAGTAGTTATTAATTTTCAGTCCTAGGAGAAGCATCAATTCTCCTTAGTGCAAAGCTTCTAATATGTAGGAGAACATGGATACATTTTATATCTTTAAACTCAAGGCTCATGTGCAAGTTGTATTATATCTTATTAAATTTCAGTACTGTAACTTGATTATCTTTGTTTCTATTTTGCTTCAACGTCTTTAATATAAATATCCAGATTAACAATCACTCTTCTAGTTCAGCTATCAATGAGGACATTTGTTTTCTGGGGTCATAATCTTTGGAAGCAAAACTTTCTATACCACTCTTATATTAACAAAAATTCAGGGGTTGTTTGGGTTTCTGCAAAGAATCTACAATCAATTTATAGAGCTTCTTTGACAGAACACTTAGCAGCATGCAAATGGGGTAATCATTACTATAAAATTTCATCTCAGTCTATAAATTAGGATGACTAAGCATTGCTGCATGTAGTAGGTCTTTCTAATTGGACTTTCTTGGATCTCCAGATCCCAAGATAATGACATGGAGATTTATTATTAATTATAAAAGCTTAGAGCTTAGTCTTTAGCTTAGACTTGTTCCCAACTAGATCTTATAACTTAACCAGTTTCTATTAATCTACGTTCCACCACACGGCTTTTTATCTCTCTTCCATTCTGTATGTTGGACTTGCTTTGCATCTTGTTGGCATCTAGATTCTCCATGAGAGGCTCTCTTTCCCTGGAAGTACTGCCTATCCTCTCATGCCTACCTATTGGCCACTCAGCTCTTTATTAAACCAATCACAGTGATACAACTTGACACCACATGAACAAATATCCCTCAACAACTTCATGCTAAAAATCCTATCCAGATTTCTTCTACATCTTCATTCTGAAATTTACCTAATAGTTATCCGGGCACACATCTTTGGATAACTTTGTTCACCACAACAGCCACTATTTTCCCAGTAACTCTCACTTTGTCTGCCCTGTTGTGCTACACATTTTCACCCATCTCTTTCTTTGCAGGCAGCAACAGCAGCAGTGAAATTACTGCCCAGAAGCCCTAGCACATCCTGTTGGATCTTCAAGGACCATGACCATGCCAACTACCCTCCTTGTGAATCTTTCTTGCTAACACCACATAGCTTCCTGTGCACACCTGGAATACAGACACAACGTTGTAGTGCCCCAAACTTCCAATATGTTTGCTTGATTACGGCTTGACTGTCCTCATTTTTAGCTTTTGTTTATTACCAGGGTAATTCTCTACTTTTGAGACTTCACTGATCTAACCTCTCTCGTCTTTTCTACAGTCCTATCTGGTTCCTCTTTTTAATACCTAGTACTTACCCAGTCTGCTGCCTAACCATTTGAATAAATTATTCTTCATGTTGTTCTTCATCATCTGCTTGTCATAACAAACAAGTTTCTATCATACTATTTGAATTCTGTGTAACCAGTCTTCAACATTTCAAGTATTCAGCACTGTTACCAGAGTTTCTGGAACCCAAGTTAGGTTGGGATACCATCCTCAATATGCCAATTAAAGAGACAAGTAATAGTGAGATGCAGAGAAAGTAGAATTGTTTTATGTGGTCATGTTCTAAAGGAGATCAAAGAGGTCCATCCAGTAACACCCTCCCCAAGTCCCTTTCCTGGGTCTTGACAGGAGGCTTATTGTAATCAGATGCTTCATGTCCTGATTATTGTCGCAGGACAATCTTACACCAATTTGATTTAAAAAGGGGTATTTTATTGGAGGGGATAAAACTTACAGATCAATGTCCCAAACCACATTCCTCTGGTCGCAAACAGGAAACCGAGTCTAGCAGTCAGCATTGAAGCCGGAAGCAAGTTAGCTTGGAGAGCTGCTGCGGCCTTTTTTTAAAAATGAAAACCATGCCCCACATTGGGCAGGTATCTTAGAAGCCATTGGCTGAAAGCAAGAGGGCTTAATCTCCCACAGCACCTGATGGCTCAGTCCCAAACAACCAACTCAGAGGCTTAGTACAAATTATAAATGTTGGGTGAAACCTCAGGCTTGTTACTAGCTAACTCATACACTTAAACTAGCCCTTATTTCTATTTATACTTTGCCACCTGGCTTGGTACCTTTGTTAGCATAGCACATTCATGTTTTGCTTTATATGTTTCTGACTGGCAATTCTTGACTCTATCCTTCTCTTTCCCGCCATCATTAGTTTGGTCACCCTGACCATATATGCTTCATGCCTGGCTACTGGCCAAGTAGTGTTTTAGTAAGTCAGTTCAAGTGACAAATCTTTACAGTATACAGGAAGATTATTACACAGCATTTAGATTTAAACAGGAAGTTAGAGATATACAAATACTGCATTTTCCTTGGGAACATTGTTTTAAATCTAATGGCGGAAGTGAGGAGTATACATGCCTCTCTATAGAACACCTTTGCTCTTGTTTGTACAATTGGAGTTCTTAAAATTTTATTCTTGTAGCTATATTGTGGATTGTGAATAATTTTCTGCATGCATGAACTGAAAAATAATTTTCTTTAGTCCTTTCCAAATGGTATTATTTTTTCTTTTACTTGCTTAATTGGACTGTCTATAATATCCAGCAAAATATTATCAAAATAATAGTTCCATCTTTTATTTTTATTTATTTTTTGTTTTGTTTTTTGAGACAGGGTTTCTAGTAGCTTTGGAGCCTATCCTGGAACTAGCTCTTGTAGCCCCGACTGGTCTCGAACTCACAAAGATCTGCCTGCCTCTGCCTCCCGAGTGCTGGGATTAAAGGTGTGCGCCACCACCGCCTGGCTAGTTCCATCTTTTATAGAAAGCAAGAAGTTTTTCGTCATTGAATATCATGTCAGTTATAGGTTTTTCCTAGATGTCTTATGATGAGACTGGAGATGATCCTTACATTTGGAATGTAACAAGCATTTTTACTGTAAATAACCTTATCTTGTTGAAAAAGACTGCTCATTTGTTTCCCAGCCATCCAGACCTGAGTAATCACACAGAAACTATATTAATTACAGCACTGTTTGGCCAACAGTTCAGGCATTTTTTTCTATCTAGCTCTTGTATCTTAAATTAACCCATTCCTTTTCATCCTGAGACTGTGGCTTACCAGTAAGGTTTTCTGGTGACATTCTCCTTTGGAAGCTACATAGTATCTCTTTGACTCATCCTACTCTCTCTATATACCTCTGTTCAGATTTCCTGTCTGGCTTTGTTCTGCTAAGCCATTGACTAAAACTGCTTTATTCATTAACCAATGGTAATAAAACATATTCACAGCATACAGAGGGGAATCCCACATCATTATCTTTTTTATTTTTAATATATATTTTAATTTTAATTAGCATGCAAAGTGCAGTTTTGCATATGGAATTTTAATTCATACTTAGTTTTGGTTGTCCTCACCTCCTCTTCCTAGCTCACACATTCAGTACTCCCTATTCCCTACACAGATGCAGGTCTCCACTTTAAATCACATGTGTTCTATTGCTGTCCAGTTCCCCCTCTGTAAAGCTTCTGTGTTCCCTCTCATTGGCTCTCTTGTCTCCTGAGTTCTACTCTTACTCATGTCTGCATATCACATAAGTAAATATTGAAAAATAAGTTATGCGCTTGTGAGAGGGAGCATGTAGTATTTGTCTTTCTGAACATGATTTATGTAATTTAGTGTAATATTTTCTGATTCATCCATTTCCTTCAAATGTCATGATTTTGTTTTTCTTTATGGGAAAGTAAAATTCCAATATTTATATGTATATTTCTGTTATTTTAGTGTCTGCTACATAAAATATTTACATTGTAGTTATTATCAAAATATAGTTACTCTGTTCCTTGCATAATTTTTAATAAATCCATTATCTATTTTGAATGACTTTAAATTGTCTATAATCTACTGTAATGCTATTAAGTGTTATATTCACATGTTTATTTACATTTTCAAAAGAAAATTTCAAATATTTCTGCATCACTCTGAGGAATATATATAATATTAACATCCATTTAAATAAATATTAATTTAAATTCATAACAAACAACTTTGGATGTAGTTAAATATCAATTAAAAATAAACATTTTGCTTCCAAAGTTTAGGCAATATGATTTTTCTTTAGCTTTTAAGTATTTAAATATCTCTACTGATGTTCTAAACTATGTTTCTGAAAGTTTCTAGGAGATATATACCATGTAGAATAAACTTATTACAAAATATAGTTGATTTAAAGCTTAAAAATGAGATTCATGAAGAAATTTGTTATAAAGCCATGTTTGCATTTCTCTAGGCATCTTACATTATTCTGAGACTCTTAACTGGGACTGAAATAAAGATAAATGAAGCAAGGAGGCCACAGATATTGATGCGCCATTGAGTGCACACATTTACAAAGACATTCTCTTCTCAGAGCCTTTTATAAATCAACGTTTAGTTTATCATCCTGAAGTAAACTTTATTTTATCAAGTCAATAACTATTCTTTAAACTGGTCAAGCAGACACAAAATGCACCATTAAATCTGTTTGACTAACATCAATAGATGCATAGCAGTCTCCTTTGTTTAGAAAACTGTTAGTATCTACATTTGCTCAAATGAATCATTCTTGGATGTGTAATCACAAGTGTTAAGTTTAGCTGATTCTCAGTTGTTCATCAGATCAATTTCCCAAATGACTTCTTTCAGAAATTTATTTTCATAATTTCTGGCTACAAATTAATTCTCTCTCTTGCTTTCGTTCAGTGGCTTCTTTACCCCCTCTTGCCTTGTGTAATTTCTTAAGTTTAATTGTCATAAATACACCATTTATCCAAAAATTTTAACATTCATTTCTAAATTTAAGGTCTGTATAGTAATAGTAAATATCATATTACAATAAAAATGTATATAGAGAAGATATTATTGAATAATAAGTAGAGTCAGAAACCTGTGTGCTTTTACATAATCAATATCCCCTAGGAAGGGAAAAAGAACAAAACCTTCAGACAAAAGTTGGAAGCACGGGTGTGGGGATGGGGGTGGG
>JAQHUG010000035.1:11064794-11079802 GCA_028555095.1 Dicrostonyx torquatus
AGCCAGGAAAAGCAGGAAGCTCTAACTGCAACTTACATGGCTTGGGGGTAAACATCCTTAGAAAACATTGCTGAAAAAACCAGATTGTTCCTGTTTTCAACCAACCTCAAGAGTGCAAAACATATCAAGTGTGGGTGCGAAGGCCTGTCCTCAAGGGACCCAACAGATGATGGAGGGTACAGTTCATTCTTCATGGTGCCGACCCTAGGCAAATAGTCCTGGAATGTTTAAGAAAGATAGTATAATAAACATAATAAACAAAAATGGACGGAGAGAGAGAATGATAGATAGATAGATAGATGATGCTTCCTGCCTCTCTTCTACTGATCTTCCTTATTCACATTTTAAAACATTTGTGCTATGATTAAATTAGTAAATAAGCTTGGATTAATTTTAATCTTGCTTTATTCTCTTGATATTGTGGCTTCTTTAAAAATCATATATTGTCGTATGATTCTTAGCAACATTTCCATAGATCATTAAAAATTTTTAGTTCTTCACAAAGCTCTTGCCATATGCATAAATTTAAGTGCTTTCTTTTTCTTCCTCATTAGAGTAATTTCTGATCATATTAGCATAACTTTTATAGTCTTATGCCCTTTTAGGTTATCAATATTCTTAAGACCCAGGATAATGAAAACATTTCCTGGAATGGTTTACTATTAGGAAGCTATTTATTATTCATTATTGACTGAGTTACACATGGCTTCTGAGTTTGTGGATGAAAGACAAGTAGACTTGACATATGGTCAATGATCAACAACCAGCTCTCCAGAGGTAAAGAAAGCTCATCATGCACCATTTCCTGAATTCCTCCTTAAAATTCTCCCATGACGAATTTTAAGCCAGTAGATTGATATCACTGATGAGAGAGAATGGAAGGATATGCATAGATGGCTCTACGAGCAGGATCTGACTTGACTCCAGCACACCTGATTTAGACAATGGTTTCATGCTAAGTACTCCCTCAGTCTGGAGTCTTCAATCCAGAAGGGGAAACTTTGGATACTTTTGGCTATTTTATATGACATTTTGATGTTAGTATGTATATTTATTCATAAGTGTTCTCAGATAATCTTTATGATCTGTTTTATATATTATGCATTGACTTTTTATTATAAGAAAGTGGTTTAAAATTCTTTATATTTATAAAGAATTTTATAGTTGCCACTCCTTTTTTCTTTTCTTTCAATACTACTACATGATAATGTCTACTTAAACCAAAACTAGGGCTTATTTTTCTGGTGAATGCATAATTTACAAAGATTATTTTTCTATTATTATATTGCATTTTCTGCTTTGCTTTTTTCTTAAGGTTAATGGTTATATTTTGTAGCTATCTCTATTTTTCAGCATCTTCCATTGGGTTCATTCTTCTTATTCCCCCTCTATTTTTCCCTCCCTCCTTCTCAAGATTTTGCTTTGTGTCTCCCTCTTTCTCCCTCGTGTATGCCCTCACTTTCACTTTCTTGCCTCTCTCTCTCTCTTTCTGTCTCTCTGTCTCTCCACCACACTCATATGTACACAATAGTACATGCACACAGACAAACATTTTATTATTGCGCCATCAAAAATTACAAGATCCACAATGGCTGAGAACTTGGGGAAATAATAAAATATCTACCTTAGTCCCTTTTTTCATCATTGAGTCTCTGCCTAAAATGCTTTCACTATTTTGTGATGGCCTTTCATCATCATCTTAGGGAATACAACTTTTGTTCCAGGATTTGTATTCCCTACTTTCCTTATCTACTTTATGTGTCACCATTGGTATACCAACATGTATATACAAAAAGAGAGGGGGTAGAAAGGGAGGGAGCGAGAGGGCGAGAGAAAAGGTAGACAGAGAGCACTTAACAAATTCATTTAGTGTTGTTCATATGTATATTTCTTTAAGTCTGAAAAGGACAAACTTTACTGAATCTTCTCGTCAACCTAGCCCAGGAACTTGGACCACTCAGGACCAGACACCACAGATTAAAGGAACTATCCCACCCTGCTCTTTCTGGGTTGGAAGGGAACTCCCTATTTATAAACTAAGCTAGGTAGATTAAAAAGTCCCTTTCTTGGGGCTGGAGAGGTGGCTCAGAGGTTAAGAGCACTGGCTGCTCTTCCAGAGGTCCTGAGTTCAATTCCTAGCACCCACATCGTGGTTTACAACTATCTGTAGTGAGATCTGGTGCCCTCTTCTGGCCTCCAGGCATACATGTGGACATAACTCTGTACATACAATAAATAAATAAATCTTTAAAAAAAAAGTCCCTTTCTGTACTCAGCAGGCCATTTTATTCAGAACCAAGCTGGGAATATACAATGGAATTAGTTGAAACCTAGGCACCCTAACCATGATGTAGTTACCCTAGTTATAGAGGTCTTCCCTAAGTGATGGTACCTGCTATTGGTATTGGGCTGAGTTCAATCTTGTTATAAGTATGGCTGGAAAGAAATAACTCAAATTTCATTACTATGCTTAAGTGATCATATTGGTGTAGGGAAAAGGATGCTGTTCATTCTGTGTCATAGCTACTGGGAAGAGACACATCTAAGGAAGATAGATTGGGAGACATTTTGGAGCCATATTTCCAGTGAGTATAATAGCATCTAGTTAGTTGTACTAAGGAACTACAATCCTTAGTAGTTCAAATAAGCTGATCAGGTGAATAAAGAGGGGTGACATCATGGAAAGAAAGTTGTCCAGCACTTAGGAGAATTTGTCTGTGTGCTGATACACACAGAGAGCACAAAACCGTGTGGATCATGGTGATGAGCATGGGGCATGATTATAGAATGGGTCAGGGATGGTCAGGTCGAAAATGGGCTTGAGCCAGACTGAAGGATAAGCAGAATAAGCTGTACCTCTAGCAACCTTGGCCATGCCCTCTGTGGTATACTACAGTTTCAGAGACATATGAAGACACTTTGCCTTTTTTATACCACAAAAATATCAGAAAATTTTGAAAAATGCTCATTACTGTCCAGGAGAAAAGACAGGCTTCTGCTAGCTCAAGCATTCATTGAGCCTGTTGGAAGTCCCACACTCTTGTCTATGTTAACTCTTTCCTGCATGTCTGCAAGCATACTCGTAATGAGCATATAAATTCCCTTTAATGAAGCTTAAAATGGATATTATATAAAAATAGATACAGGGAGCTCTGTTGAGTCATTTTCTCAAGGTGCTTTGGTTTGAGGTGTTAGATGTCTCCTTCATTCTTAGTTGGGCACCAGGTACCTTCATTGAACAAGGATATTATGAGTCATTGCGTCAAGACTATTCTATTTTGTGCATAATTGTTTCAGAAGCCACCATATGATTAAGTCAGGGATTTGAATTGTTGGTCTAGTTAGAAACTCATTGGATTATGGAGGAACCAGGTTTAGCAATAGTGGCCAAATCTGCATATGCAGAACTCACAATCTCATGGAATGTGTATGTATGCATGTATGCATGCATGTATATGTATGTATGTGTATATGTATATTCTTTTATAGAAAAAACACCCTTGAGATGTCTGATAACTTTCTTTTCTCATCTGACTGTGTTTCACATGGGGACATTGTGGAACACTCAGTGGTTCACTTTGGTTCTGATATATTCAAATATTGTATATTAAAATGACTTCTTTCCCCATGGGAGGATCTTAGCAAGAATCAACCAAGAGGCAACTCATTTCAGGATCTGAAAACTTTTTCTGAAGTCTACTATTTGATTTGCTTCTTTTAGATCTTTATGGCACTGCCAATTTTGGATAGCCACTTTTCTTAATTTTTTCTGAGTTCTTTATTATATTTTCATCTTAATTGTATCTCTGTTGTGTCTCTTCACTTGGGAGATTCTCCAAATTGTGGTTCATTACTCTCTATCAATTTTTAGTTTTCATTGTCTTTTTTCTCATTATAACATTCTTTGCTTTCTGTGAATGATTGCTGTCATGTGTTGCTTCGAGTGAATTATCTTTATCTCCCTGAGGTTCTTAGCAACACTATTTTCTCATATCTGGAGTCTGTATTCATAAAGATTCTTTAATTTTTCCTTCCTCTTGGTTCAGATTAGAAGTTTATTTTCCCAGAAGTTTATTTTTCTCTAAGACAGTGAAGTACCAACAAGCAGATGACCAATGTTGATCCGGTTTGGTGCTTGTAATTAGAGTAATAACTGGTGGACTTGACTTTGGTGGGCCACTTTTTGGAGAAACAAATTTAAGTGTGGTTAATCATTTCTTCTTAACCTTATTAGATCACTGGAGAGATTAATCTTCTAGTCTTTTGCTTTAAGGGTATAGCCAGATAGTGATGCTGGAACCCATGGGAAGAAAAGAGAAGTGAGTTTGAATGCTGAGAGGTATGTTTCAGCATCTTCTTGTACAGGATTACTTATTGTTTCTGTTTGAGGATTGGTATTGCTACCCCTAGTTGATCTGCTGATTTAGATTTTGAAGTCAGTAGCAGTTCTTTATTGACAGGGTTTCTCTGTGTATCTTTGGCTATCCTGGAACTCACTCTGTAGACCAGGCTTGGCCTTGAATTTACAGAGATCCACCTACCTCTTCTCTGTGTGCTGGAATTAAAGGCATGGGCCACCATTGCCTAGCAGTACTTCAGTTTTAAGCTCCTTAGAGAGCTTAAAGTCTTATCATATGCTGAATTAGGAACAGATGATCAGTTAATCAATAAGTGGGAAAGTTCTAATTGGATTTCCTTACCTTGTTCCATTAATCCTTAGTAGTTTGATGCTCCTTCCTAAGGAAACATGAGACACTTAGTTTTCTGAGTTTCTGAATCTTCTGAAATTAGTGTATCAACTGGCATGGCTCTCCCATCTTTTTCCTGTTCTGATTTAGTGTTTGGATTTTGATTGTATTTGTTTGGTTAGCTTTGTTTCTTCTGCTGTCCCAGGTAGACCATCTTATCTAAGTTTGTTACTGCTGTCTTCTCTGTATTTCCTCCATCCTAGTAGGTTTTGCCGATTTAAAACTTTCCATTCTTGTAACTTCAGTAGGATTGTGGAACAGACAGGTCAGAGACATGGCTAAAGTTGCTGCTGGAGTACAGAAGTCTTTTCTCTGAACCTCATGACACCTGCTTTTCTGAAGCCGAGAATGTATTTTTACAGAGACTCCCGTTTCACACTTGATGATCACAGACTGGAAGATGCTTGTTCCTCCATCCCTGAGTTCTCCTCATTTCCACTTCACTGATCCTACTCTTTATGCTTGCTTATCACTGTATCCATGGTAACACTTCCCTTCTCTCTTTACTGAAACTTCACAGAGATAAAATAAAAAGGAAGTCGGAACCTCTTTGTGCAAAATATGTTTCCTCTTCCTGACAAAGCTCTGCTACAAAAGAGGAGATAGTGGTGATTAGGTGGGAAATATGTGGGAATGGAACACCATAATTTCCGATGATGGCAGAGTGGGAAATATGAGGGAATGAAACACCGTCATTTCTGATGATGGCAGAGTGTGTCAGGGACTAGCAACAGCAGCAACTTCGCTGGTCCTCCGCCCAGCTAATGCTTTTCTTTGGGTCTTAATGTCAAAATATTCTTCTTATGCTCTAAAATTAAGCAAAGTATTTTCAAATATATTTTACTATATATGGATCTAGTTGTATTCAAATTATATTCAAGTAGGATGCAAAATGTTTCAATAATTTTGATACTTTGAGAAATGCATTCATTATTTCCCTATGCCTCAACAAAGAAAATTAATCACTAAACACACCCTCCTGCCAAATTCAAAAGTGTTTCTTCTTTATTATTTTTATTTTGTGCTCATTAATGTTTTGCCTTCACACATGTCTGTATGAGGGTGTCTGTAACTAGAGTTACAGACAGCTGTGAACTGCCGTGTGGGTCCTGTGGAAGAGCAGTAAGTGCTTTTAACCATGGACCTATCTCTCCAGCTGCTAAAGGTGTCATTCTTACCAAGCGCTTCCATAACTCATGCCCTGTCAGCGGCATGAAACTTTCAGTGTAATTGGTCCTTAGCCTCAACTCAGGTAGGTGATTCCTGTCTGCTGAGTCACATAAGCTCTGTAAGCTTGCGTGCAGCCTCATGTCAGTGATATGTTGCTGTCTCTAGCAGAGTTCAGCTCACAGAAACAGAAGCTAGAATGGGCATTGCTTGCTGAACTGTTAGTGCTGTATATTTTATGGCATCCATTTGAGAATCTGTCTCTTCCAATTTTCGAATGCCTGCCTACCTAATAGCAATGAATATGTTCATTAACTTGATTAGCAAAATAATTTATTTATAAAATCATAGTGTATCCCTTAAGTATACATAATTCTTACTTGTCAATGATACTTGCATCTTGTTAAACTGGGAAAATGTTGGTTTGAATTTGTTATTTCTTTCTTTAAAAATGAATTATTATATTCAAGCAAAAAATTTTTAACATTCTGAATTTTTTTCTGTTTACAAGAAGTTTCCGTTTTTATTTTGCCCCCATTGTATTTTATTTAGGAAAGCAGACAGTGAAGATTGTAATCTCCAAAGTAGTTATGCCCTTTTCTCCTGCAAACTGATAGAATAAATTCTAATCATCAATTTCTCAGTCCCTTCATCTGTACATTGCGGATGTAACCTGCTCCTCTGCATGCCCCTAAGTGTGACCATGCTCAGAGCAAAGCTCCAAGACCTCCACACATACTGAACATTCCCTTTCCCTCACAGTGTCTGTCATTACCAAAGAAATTCTTATTTCACCCTCTGCCAACACATATTCTTACTTGTTTCAAGGTCCCTCTGTATTAAATAAGTAAATTCAGTAGTTTTCAATTCTTTGCCTTAGAAAGTTGCAAGAATATCTCTCCTTCTATCAGGGTGAAATCAGACCCATATAGACAGGATTGGCTTTGAAATTGACCTACAATTCTGTTTAGAAAGAGAAAGTGTGACTAATCGCTCCATATACCAGAAACCCGAGTCCTATGACCTCCAAAAGTCTCATTTGTTGAAGTTTTGAGGTGTGTATAATGCATAGCTCTCGATCTAGCAGGCAGGAGTGAAAGACTAATGGCAACTAACTCATGTTTATAAATCCTAATATACATTGAAATATAGTGATAATAAAGTCTTTTAAAGTAAATGATTTCTGTTCACCTTCAGCAGACTAAACAGTAAATGTGTAATCCTTTCCTATCTTCATTGTCTAAACTGCCAGGCACTGCATTTCAGTCTCTGTCTTGAACGTGGAGAATTGTTCAGCTTGTGAAATATGAGCATATTTTTTAAAATTTACATGGGACAAAAACCACATTCATTACAACTAATGGATTTCAAGTTAAGTATGTTTCTAATGTCAGGCAGGAATCATTTTTGTTGAATGACTTACTGTCTCATACTATAAAATGAATTAACTATGCACTGTTTTGTGCATGACTAATAATAAGAAACATCTTAGATAAAAATTTAGACAACCTAATGTGCTTCATAATGAGAAAGGCTAATATTAACATTTAACTTCAAAATGACCTTTTTTCTCATCACTAGCTTTTTATTAGAGTTAGAATTCAAGTCATTTTTTACCTGGCCATACTGTAAATACAGATGTGTAAGAAAAAAAACCCTGATAGGGAATTAGAAAGTAAAACACAAACAACATCAAACCCTAAAGCTACATGTAGGTTACGTAGGCATTTTCTAAAGTAGGTACTGAGTCCTTTCGTAGGGAGTTTTGAGCAAACTTCCATTTACCATAGAGACAAAACCAATGTTCAATTAAATAATGATTCCTTTTAAGTGTAGCTAATGAACCAATGACTTTATTATTTCTACTTATAAGAATATGTGTTATTAAAAGTTAGAATATCACTGGAACGTCCTTCCCAGCATGATGACAACTCATGACAGTTACGTCACACAGTTCTCTCTCCAACTTGTAGACAGTTCCACTGGAGTCTTTTCTACCCAGCAATTGTTTCTCTTTTTGTCACTATAAAAAAGACCGTGGGAGTTTTGTAGCTTTCTCAGCTTTCCAGGCCTTGCAAATTTCATGAGTTGTCTGTGCCTTCTAAGTTTCTTTAGTTTAATGAATGTTATGAACTTCATTTATTCCTGAGGGAATGGAAGAAAAAATTGCACTGCATCAGTGCTAGGAGTTAGTAATTCAGAATGATGACTAATTATAAGAACAATGTCATACATAGAAAAAATATCCACCTCGTCACAAGGACAGATAGCAGAGTAAGGCTAGCATTTAAGTAGGAAGCTAAATAAACTGGTCCAGTAGAAAAAAAGTTAATAGTGTAAGTGGCATTGAAATGTATATTTCGTGAAGAATTATTTAAATTATTTTGAAACTACTAAGCAAGCAGCACTGCTGAAAAGATTCACAGTTATTATACACAGGCTATTACTGATTTCCATTTGACTATTTATTACTAGTGATAATGCAAAACTCTCTGTTTTGAAATGGCTGCATGGAGCTACAAAGCAGAGCTAATGACTGAATGTTGCAGAGAGAGCCACACTTAAAAAAAAAACACTCTGGTGTTAAAGAGCCACAATTTCTTCAAACATGCATCTGCTTCATATTTCAAGAACATGCTTAGTATTTTGCCTGCTTCCTGTCTGCCTCTTGTCTCCACACTGGATATGCTGTTTTAACTCCCAAAGGATGATACAGGAGTCCATAAAAAGAAGCTTAAGTGGACTACCCTTTGGATGAGCATTATAGATAGAGACTCATAGTCTGTGCGGGTGAGTGAACCTTAACACCCAAGGAAGGGCTGATTAAAAGAGGCAGTTGCAATGGATAGTTGATGGGGATCCTAAAAGAAAACCCTCTATTCTCTTAATTTCCCAGGATACTGGGGTATTTATAGCATCACACCATAAGCAGCATGCCAGTGTTCAGAAAGAGAAAGAGGCAGCCTTCAATTACAGAGAACGTGGGGGATATCTGCCACCTTACAGGTTTCTGACAGTGAGGGGACAGAGTTGTATATCATGGGATATAGCCCACATGCTAGAAGTCTTTAAGGTGCTGACTGTAGCCTAGCTGCACCTCAAGGCTTGTTGGTTGACATTGTTTTGAGAAGAGACTAGAAGATAAGTAGGTATGTGTCCTGATTCTTGAGAGAATGAGAGATGGCTCTCTATGGCTGTCTCTGTAACTTAACACTGCCCTCTGTATGTCCTCTTAAGCAGAATCCTACAAGATGCTACAAATTATGGGCAATGTCCATACCTTGTCCTGTTACTCCAGCTCTGCTGTTGTAGCCTTCCAGTGTCCTCTCAGTTAGGGCAAGGCCACTAGAGAACACTACATCTCTGTACTATTAACAGTTGGGATGATAGAGAATTTGATCTTACCATGTGTAGGATATCACACAGTTATTACTGGTATTCCATGTATTTCAATCCCTCATCAAATTCCACAGCTTCCTTTTTCTTCCTTCTAAAATCATGAAATCTACTTTTAAAACAAACCAACAGTAAGATTGTTACATTCTTACATATTGCTCCCATTTTGCAGTCTCCTTCACATTATATTGAGGGTTGTCATTAAATTTTACTTCTTAAAACATCGATTTTAAAAACAATCCCCTATACTTTTATCTACATGTACCAAGTGCAGCTGTTTGTACTCCAGGGTTGACAGGGAAACTATCATATTAATAAATTAATCTAATATGGAAGTCTACATTAGATTACATATTCTGATTGTAGTCATCTGTGTGTGTGATATTTTTAATGGTATATTTATATGTTGTATATGCAATGTGAGTGTATGGGCATATATGTCTGTATGTGTTGATACAGGGTCAGTACAAGATGCTGGGGATATTTTTCTATTAGTTTTTTTCCTATTGCCAAGGGCCAGGATCTCTCACTATACCAAAATCTTATTGTTTGGACTATTGGCTGGCCAATGAGCTCTAATGTGCATGTTGGGGATTTAAACTGGGATTCCTATATCATCATGCTTTCAGAGAAAGTGCGCTTGTTCACTGATTCAGCTCTGCAGGATTTTTAAAAATATTAAACTTTGCAGCCCAACTACATGCCAAGCATGTAGGGAAGATACACAAAGCATGCACATCCTTTGTCTACATCTCTTTCGAATTTTCTCTTGTCTTGGTTTCCTGGGATTCTCTTTTTATCTTCTTTAGCTTCAACATTTTAAACTTGTTTCTTTTAGCTAATGTTGAATGAAGAAGTCGTAAGAGAATAATTAGAATGATCACACACCAGCAAAGTTGCACCAAAGCTTTCTTTCACATATATATTTTCATTTACTGAAGGTAGGGGGTGCTGTATGCCAAGAAATCCTCTGCAGTAACTGAGACGTCCCATGTACAGACACCTGAAGGCATTTATAGTGCCACATTATAGAATTGTTTAAAATGTATCATTTTTCCGGTGCTGCCAAATGTGCGATGATGCATGTCCTTATGAAGGTACGCAAATGTCACACACATATTCTTCTCATCGAAGAAGCAATGTGTTGTAACAGTGATTTCTCAAAACTACAGATTAATTGTGTGCAATTAATTTAGCCTATCTCATACATAGCAAAGTATCCTCAAACAGAGTTCATCTTTGGTAATGAAATATTTATGCAGATGAAAAGATGCTGGGCTTCTCTGATATGTCTTCTCAAAAAAAACAAAACAAAACAAAACAAAAAAAACGAAAAACAACTAATCAGAAACGCTCCAAACTCACACTAAACAGATAAATGAGAATTAGAGCAAATTCACAGGGGACAATAATTTATTGCTTGTCCTTCCAAATAAGTGATGTGTTTTGAGGTTTTTCCTCAAATAGTTAACAGTTTGAAATACTCCGTTACTTGGAAACAGATAAAAGGAAAATAAAGTGCAATCAGCATGATTCATATGAATTATAAGCACAAAAGGTAAAATGTAGCACAGAGCATTACATAATTTGGAGAGCTTACTGAAAGAGTCAGAACTGAAAACTTTGAAAGGTCAGTGAATACTGAAGTGTTTTGACATGCCATATGGATAAAAAGCCTCAAGGACAGGCAATTTGAGTTGTTCATAAAAGGTATTATTTCTCTAAAACATTCACTTTTGATATTTTTCCATATTACAGTTCTCTCCTGACTAAATTGTACAAGATAGATATGTGAGACACTCCAAAAAGCTTTGCAGCAAGCTATGTCCAACATCCAAACTGAATTCTCCAAGATGAAACTTTCAGTTTTAAATGTTCAACTTCCCAGACATGCAGAAGATGTCAGAGTAAATCTGAGCATTTGGAGAGACAGGTAGAAGAAATGTCAAAATGTTGAGAATTGATTTCCAGGTCCACTTTGTGCATACTCGGATTCAATGATTAAAATGTGGCATAGTGGTTTTTAGTTTTAAAATGCCAATCAATAAAGTAAAATCATTTATTAATCAGCGACAACCCAATTAACTGAGTTTAAGTTGGAGATAATCAGAAATATGTGTTTACTGATGGAAATTTTCTAAGTTTTGAGAATTAATCTGTTTTTTTCTCACTCAGGATAAAATGAAGTCTGCTTTAATGTCTAGTGATAGAGTCTTTAAATTTTTCTTTATCCTAGGAATATACACACATCACACTGAATCTAGCAACTCAGCATTCCTCATAGTTAAAATAATGCGTTGAAAAATAAGATAGAGCAGAGTAATGAGAGCAGGACAGAATAAATGATTGACTGACTGATTGATGATACCTATTTGGTCCAGGGTGCCAGGATGCTGTTACTGATGTTGATTTTTGTGTTGGAGTATTTCTAAACAGACATTGTGAACAAGACAAATTTAAAAGACATGGCTTGTTTTATGTTTAATAGTATTTACCCATATACTATCTAACATCGTGTTCTATGTAATGAATTATGAATGGTTTTTAACAATGAAACATTGTGGTCATTTTTCTGTGGGCTCTATGGGAAAAATAGAAGAGATAAAGTATTTCCTCTTCTCGGAGATATTAATACTCCAGGGATGAAAATCCAACTATATACATCAAATCAAATAACAGAACTGCTTGGCACCTGTTTAAAATAATTGCAACATGGGAAAGATAGGGAACAAAACATGGGATTGAAACTAGAAACCTCTAGCTTCAGTTCCTGGCTCTGTTTCTTTTCATGCCTGATGTCTTTGTCTTTTCTCTGTTTGTGAATCCACCTCAATAACAAAAGAGAGACAAAGCTAGCTTCTGGTGTACCTTTATGAGGATAATAAGACAACATTTATAAAATCACCACACACACACGGTGAACCTTAAAATTTACACTCTTCTCAAAGACTGTGTTACTTGTGCCTGGGTGGTAGTCAGAGAAGGACTAGCACATGCAAGGACCTGAGGTTTGTTATAACACTGAAAAAGAAAGCCTGCATGCATTTGAAAACACATGCACATACATGTATGCGCGCGCACACACACACACACACACACACACACACACACACACACACACTTTGTCACATTTAGTACCTAGATTCAAGTGCCATAATGAATTGTGTCTATGCTCAGAGGAAGCATAACAGACTGAGGGTGGGGGCCACCCTTAAGTTTTTCTCTCTTTCCTTTTCAAGCTTACTCTGCTTTCTTATAATGTTTTAAAGAGGGAAGTCCATAGCACTGATAGGCGGAAAGAAATGGTTCTTGAATCTAGAAACTAAAGGGAATTTATAAAAGTAGGTCAGTATTTTGTTTAAGGGTTTATCATAGACATCCAGAAGACAAAATTGTTTGCTTGAGAACCTTAATTACAAGAGTCAAGACTCAAGAGTCAACCCAATAATGTGTTCTAGATTCTCAATATTTGAATTATTTAGTTTTATTTCTTTTCAGATTTAATATTAGTTTTACTTAGTTTTATTTCTCCTCAGATTTAGTTTGCAAAGCATATTCAGGACCAAGCCTGACCTAGTGATCAAGTGGCCCTAGAAGTGTGGAGAGAGTGGTTTTGACAGCAGAGATTGTGCTCTCCTATGCTGTGTTTAGAAAAGGAATATTTTCCAACATATTGACCAATATCGCTAACACCTACTGCTGAGTCATTTGCTTTGGAGACTGGGCATTAAGCTGTATGTGAAAGTGACTTTCACTCATTGAACTGAGCCAAACTGGGAAGGTGGCAGATAATTACATAATAATATAAAGTAGGATGTGCAAATAAGAATAAGCAAATCATACAGGTATAGATTTTCTATAGGCTGACCAGAAGAGTCCTCTGTGAAAAGCAACGTTAGAGTGAAAATATGAGGGATTGAAGGAGAAACCTGAGGAGATACTTAAAGCAAGAGAGCTTTATGTGCAAAGAATACCCTGTGTAAACCCTGTGTCTGGAACAGATGTTCGAATGAAAGGAAGGAAGTCATTGATTACTGCTGATAGAGTGAACCAAGAAAACAAATACAAGATCTTAGGTTAGACAAGTAGCAGGCCATGATCCATGAGATTTTGGAAGCTATCATTTTCCAGGAAAGTATTAGCACACTGTTTGGCTTATCCAGTCAGCATTAAAAATTACACATAAAGGGATGATTTAAGTGGATAAAGTGTAACACAAGACCTCAGTTTGAATTCCCAGCATACACTTAAAAAGTCAGGTATCATGGTGTTCTTGTATAATACTATGGCTGCCCCATTAGAACAGGAGATTGCTAGTGACTCAAGTAGAGAACTGGACATGTCTATTAGAAAGCCCCAGGTTTCGTTGGTGACACCATCTTATAAAATTTGGTGAGGAATAATACAACAAGACTGCCATCTGTCTCTGGTATCCTCCTGCAGAGAAACATGCATATACATGCACAATCACATTCATGTAGCAACAGATGCATGTAACACACACATATACACATGTACCTCATATTTTTGTAGCCACAGATGCATGTAATGCATAAACATATACACATATACATGCACCATCACATGTACATGTGGCCACAGATACATGTAACATACACACACACGCACAAGCACATGTGCGCACACACACATATTAATCTTTTTAAAACTGCTTAAAGTGCCATGCATTGGCTTAGATTTTCCCACATTTGGTTAACTGGTAATCAGCAAATGTAAAATTTAAGTGAGGTTCAGAAGAGCTCTGTTCTAAGATAAAAATCAGATTCATTTCAGTTCTGTTTCTCCATTTCTCTGCTTTTCTCCAAGGTTACCAGGTTAAGCTTTTCACAAAGCCGTGCTAGATATACAAGACAGGCAGGTCCCATGCACAAAGACAGATGAGTTTTAAGGTAGGTAGTATTTCACTAACATCCTACTGTACAAAACCAAAGAGTGGGGCCATGCCTTCTACTTGGTTAGATGTTAGTCATATTTCAGAAGACATGGTTCCAAGTACTAACTTGATTATGGTAGGCCTTACTTAACTAAATCCACCACAGAGAATTGAGCAGAGGAATTTGGTGATTAATCTTCTTGTTTAGCAATTTTTAAAAACAGACTGCAGAGAAGAAGCAATATTTAAAGGCATGTAAAGAAGAAAAGAGCACAGTGGCTTTGATCAGAATTAGAGCAGTGTTTGTGAACAGGGGTGGTTGCATTTGAGTTACATTTGGGAACTAAGGCATATTGATTGTCAATGAAAACCTGCAAAGAATATTTTATTCAGGACGATTGCAATATGAGAGACTGGGCTGAATTGGTTTGTAACAAAAAGTGAATGAATTGATTAATCTTAAGGTAAATACTATAAAAGGTCAGAAGACATGGGAGAAGGTTGCTAGCAGTGTATATTTGGTGTTTGATAGCTGGTTCTCATCAAAGTTCATCTCCTACCTTCCTTTAAAAGAACAATGGTGACAGAGTACTGAACTCATGTAGACTCATTACTACTCACAGGTAGTAGTTTCATGTGTGCTGTAGTCACACAGTAGGCAATCAAAATATTTATTCTTTTAAAAATTGTGTGTGGCCATTTAAACTTCTTCTGTTGAGAATTCTCTGTTCATATCATTACCCCATTTTTTAATTGGGTAATTTAGAATTTTTATGTCCAGTTTCTTGAGTTCTTTGTATATT
>JAQHUG010000035.1:11126238-11144920 GCA_028555095.1 Dicrostonyx torquatus
TGTCAGAATGGCCAAGATCACAAACACTGATGACAACTTATGTTGGAGAGGATGTGAGTAAAGGGAATGCTCCTCCCTTGCTGGTGGGAGTGTAAACTGGCACCACTGCTTTGAAATCAGTATGACTGTCTCCTGTTGAAAGACATTTTTAAAAAGTTTCTCTGATTGAAAGAACTAAAAAGAGATCATAAAAAGTTTTGTACCCACTCAAAACTGTCAGTATTACTAGTGAAGATGTACCACTGAAGTATGGAAGACTTAGTGGCTGTGACTTGTGCTTGTTACTTCTTTCCAGAAGCCCAGTTCTGTTGTGGTATGACTGCCAGTTACTCTCTCTTTCTTGCTTACTTGCCTCTAATAAGTCTACCATCTTTGCAGAAAAGGAAGCTGGAACAGATTCAGTGTCTAAGGATCATAATTACCAAGCTTCCATTGCATGTAAGAATATGAAAACAAAACCAGAATGTTAAAAAGAAGAAAATACATGGCAGTAGACACTTTGGATGTATATTACAACTGCCCATTTTGTGGTGTGCCTTTGTGTTTAAGCATCATGCAACAGAAGAAATACTATTTTGGAAGCCTAATGACTTAGCTATTATTTTAGAATACATGAAAGGCAACATAAATCAAATGAACAGGCTAAGTTGGATACTACTTCTTTGGAAAGTAACATTTAACTAATTTATTTAACTATTCCAATCTTTATTGTATAGTCATGTATAATTTATAGGAGTTTCTTAAAATAATTTTTGAGGCACTACTTTGACTTGATTCAGACATCAAAAAGACACAGTTCAAAAGACACCAATCACTAAATTAAAATATTATAAGACTATGAGACGTTAAATTGGACATGAAATGACCAGTCTTCTCTTCAGCTTCACAAGGATGTCTAAGCACTGCATCCCTTAATGTGGACTTATTTCACTTTGGTCTCCAGAGTTCTCAGTTTAGGCAGCCAACCACATCTAAATGTTACAATCAATCCATAGATGATCTCCTAAATAAATGAATGTTCCCAAATTCCATAAAGATTGATGATGTCTCTGAAAGGACGGCATGCATTCTGTGACAGACTAAGATTTCTTATCTGTCCTGGGAGCCATTGACTGCAGTCACATTGCTATTCAAGTAGTGGTAGTTAACTATTTAATCATTATTAATAGGAGAAAAGATTCCATTTGTTTAATATGCAGGTTATTTGTGATGCTAAATGCAAAGTAATTGATGTAATTTAAAAGTTCCAGGGATAATGTCATGATTAATTCATCTGTAAACAATCTGGCACCTTTCATTTTAATGAGGCAGCCAAAATTTCTTACTAGCTATAACGCGGGTAAGAACATTTACGACAACAATTATCATTTAAAAATATGATGCAGAATGAAAGATGAGTGTCCTTTAGGGCATTTTGCATTTGTTGGAAGGTCTTCTACACTGTAATTCAGAATGATTCATTATCTCTGTATGAAAGAAATACCAGGGCAGCCTAAGTGGCTTTGTGTCTTTGGGCTGAATATGTTTTAGAATTTCATGAAGGCAGGTTCTTAGTTTATTGCAAGGGCCAATTTCTGTAGAGCATTTCTGCCCTTATGCAGCTATTTATTCATTGGAGCATTTGTTCACCCATTCAGTAAATACCATGGAGTGCCTTTTAAAGGATGGATGCCTCAGCAGTAAGTGGAATATATATAGTGACACGTTTTTATGTATCAAAAAAAGAAAGAAACCATGCAAAGTATTAAGGAATATTTTAGGTAAAGTGGAGTTAAATGCCATGACATATTTAAAAAGAGATACTTGAAACAATAGAGGGGGTGACATTTGAGCTGGGTGATAAATTTAGGACTGAAAGAGGAACTATTGTAGATTGCCAATATTGTTTTCTCAGATGTCCTCTTGATTAGTTTTTAATAAATGTTTGGGAATTCACCAAGCTTTGCAGTGAGCTTTGACAAAACAGTGTTGCAGAGCACTCTAACAAAACTAGTAGACTTTTCAAGTGTAGGTTTGCTGGTAAAACCAGTGGGGACAGAGAATGGTGAAGGCATTGGTTTTGTGGCTACATATGTGAAGAAATATTGAAAGTGGAATGATGTCATATAAAGTAGGCATGACAGTTGGACTTTCTAATTATTTTGGGGGTACTATAACAAGGGATGTTTATTTTAGTTGAAAAATAGTTTTTAAGTTGTTTATGATGATGAATGTTTTTCAAAAAAAAATGTTGTTTTCTAGGTAGAGTGACTCAGGCCTGTAAACTTAACACTCATGAAAGATGCTGAGGCAGAAGGATTACTCTCATCTTTATATCAACATGGGCTACAGTATGAGCTCTAAGCCAACCTGCTCTGTAATGTGAGATATTTCCTCAACTCAAACAAACAAAACAAACAAGAAAATATTTCATAAAAGAGTAACTAAAATCCAAATGTAACCAAATTTCCCAAGTTAATACAACTGTAGTTGAAGTGTCAGATTTTGGACTTAAGCTGTTTCTCAGACTCCCTGAAAGTCTATTCTGAGCATCCACTATATTGTAGTTTCCCAGGTTTGCCAGAAAAGCTCATAGAGTAATGAAATAACAAAAATACTTGGGATCTATTCGATACAACACTGCTTAATAATATCTAACATCCTTTAATTAAGGACTTTAGAAGCAGGAATAATTGAATTTCAAAACACTGAACATGTGTCTTACAAGCTTTCATGTCTAATTTACTTCTAATGTTAACAACTGCCCACATGGCTTATTTTCTTATGTAGTCCTTAGCTGTAAGTTTCCAAAGTGGACAACCTGTGTTCAAGAATCAGAAACCTAACAGTCAAAGAGAATGCAAACCTTTTTAAGTGGGAATTTAGGAAAAAGTGAGTTTTGATGGATACTCAACTAGAGAACAATAAAGGACATGTCAGCTGTGTCTGACAAGTGTGCATAGGCTTTGGGCCAACTAATATGACTTCATATCTAGACTTTTAGTAGTAACTATCAACAGCTCAAGAATCTCTCCCTTTCATTTCCTTTATCTTCCCCTGTGGTGTGTGTGTGTGTGTGTGTGTGTGTGTGTTTGAATATCAGATGATGAGAAAGCAAATGAGCCAGTCTCCTCAGGGTTACTGAAAGGAAAGACTGTAAAGCAGATGGATAACGAAGCAATTGGAATTTCAGGAATACATATTTACATAGTTTTGTACAGTTCAGTAATAATCCAGATAAATTACCAGGCCAGATGGTTGGTTTATCCAGCCATGCGGTGTGCCTTTTTGTATGCAAATGAAATGTCTACATATCATGAGAGCTTTGGGAAGAATCCAAATAAACGAAACAGCCATTTTGACCTAAAAGGTGATATATTTGGGAGCCAGAGACATAATATCAGTGGCTGAAAATACTGTTGTAGAGATTTAATTTTAATAAATGGATATGAACTTACTGGTCATCTAAGTACTCTATAATACATGTTGTATTGTTTATTACTCTTGTGCAAAATTAATTTGCAGATATGGCCAATAAACTGAAGTTTCCTTCAAATTTTATGATATTCAAACCATTTCAATCCTAATTTCTCAAAAGTTTATCACTGAAGGGAGTCAAGGAGGTTTTTCTCACTTCCTGCAGCAGCTGCAGAGAAATTCCCATCCACAAAAGGTAATGAAGAGAACAGAGCTGACCACCAACAAGCCAAAGAGTCTTAGAGGTTATAATCTGTCAATACCCTGGGTAACACAGAGCAAGAAGTCAAGTATTGCTCCTGACAGCTCAGGATTCGGAAAGTGGGTTACCAAGGCAACTGTGATTAGGGTCTAAGCAACATTTGAAAGAACATGTGAAGGAAATAATAAAGTGGTATAAATTATAGGTAAAGGGAAGATTCGGTCAAGGAATGGCTGCAGCCGAACTCCCATGAATGAGTCTCTAACTTTCCTGGGTGAGATGAATGATCTAGGTGGTTGAGAGCAATTGTCCAATCATTTTGTTTAACTCTTTCATTCTCTTCCAATATAACCCTGAATCAAACATACAATCTACAGTGGTTTATATAATTTCGTCTGCAGCAATTAAGAAAACAAGGTGCAGGCATTTGACCCAAACATGAATCACTAGAACTTTTCTGTGTGTTGTTATTTGGACATAGACAGGGAGAAGTTTGTTTTGCCCTGAATGTTGATAAGCAGAAACATGTGTTACTAGTCATCTTCCCTAGTCTTAAGAGGAAGCTTATCGACGTAAGAGACAAAATATCTCTTTCTAAAAGAAATGTGAAAAGAAGCAGAAATCAGAAACAATCTTAATCTGATCCAACCAGTTTGGTTTACCTTACCTAGGTATGTTTATGAAAAACAGAAATAAAACCCAACAAACCAACCAACAAACAAAATATAATCTCCTTGCATAATATTCATCCTCCACCAGAGATTCCATAATATGTTTGTGGTATATAGGCATGTGTGTATATATGGGCAAGCATATGTTTGAGAGGGGTGTGGGAGTGTGGTTATGTTGATGGGCATGGGTGTGTATGTTTGTGTGTGGGTGTTTGTGATAGAAGAAGAATATTAATAAGAAAACAGAGTCTTAGTTTGACTTGGTATCATGTGCTAGCTTGTGTTCTGCTGCTATGATAAACACCATGACCAAGTCATTTTAAGGGAGAGAAGACTATTTTGGCTTATACTTTCAGCTAACAGTCCATATCCAAAGGAAATCAGGATGGGAATTTAAAGCAGAAGTTATGGAGAGTGAAGTATGTCTACTAGCTTGCTCTCTGGATGGCTCAGCAAGGGTCCTTCTACAACATAGGGCCACCTCCGTAGAGGTGGTGTTACCCACAGTGGACTGCACCCTCATGCAATGATTAGCAATGAAGATGGTATCTAACAAAAATGACCACAGGCAATTCTGATCAAGCAGTTCTTTAGTGGATATTCCCTCTTTCCAGATGACATGAAATTGTGTCAGTTTGACAATAAATCTTACTATGATGAAGCATGGTATACCTGTAATCTCAGCATTTGAGAGCAAAGGGCAGGGGGACCTGAAGTCAGAGTTCCCCATAGGTATACAGTGGATTTGAAGCCAGAATGGGCTACATGAGACCCTTTCAAAACTACTTTCCTCCCCACTGCAATAAAAATAAAAAATGTCCTTGATAATCTTTGTCATAGAAAGCAGTTGCAAAAAGGAAACTCTGAATTCAAAGATTTCAAAATGCAGTATTTCTGAAAAATAGTGAGAAGTTAGCAAGGAAAGACTGGTGACACCAGGATATACATTTCAGTGCTTGCTTTTCAGAGAACTTGAGAACAATGTGGCAGAGATACAAATACAGAGTGATGTAGGATTCCCCTCTGTATGCTGTGAAAATCATTGGTTAATAAAGGAACTGGCTTGTCCTATAGCAAGGTAGATTTTAGGCAGAAAAAGCTAGGCTGAATCCAGGGAGAAAGAAGGGCAGAGTCAGAGAGAAGCCATGTAGCCCCACCAGAGTAGTACAGAACTTCACCCAGTTTGCCACAGACACGTAGCAATACACAGATTAATATGAATGGGTTAAATTAATTCGTGAATTAGCCAATAAGGAGCTAGAGCTAATGGGCCAAGCAGTAATTTAATTAATACAGTTTCTATGTGATTATTTTAGGGCAAAGCGGCCGGGAACAAACTAGTGGCTTCCTTGCTATAACAAAGAACCTTGCAATTTTGTTCAGAAAACTACACAAGGAGAAAGGAGAACAGGGGTCGGTAGGTCCTAGCAATAAAAACATTCAGACTGTGGTATATGTACAAAGTAAACTCAGAAAGAAAATTACAGAGCGGCAAGGGTCAGGGAACAAAGCAGTATATGAGTCAGATGTACTTAATGAAAACTACTTAATTCACTGAGTATCAAGCTTTTGTAGAATGTAGATTACACCTACTTTAGTATTTTGGGTTCTAATAGAAAATTGTTTTGTTCTTAATTTTGCTGTTTTTGGATCAGTAAATGAAATAATATCAAAAGATACTCCAACTAGAATAGAGATACAAGAAATAGTGCACTTTATGTCTAGGGAGATCTTTGTAGGAGTTGCATACTTAGTGAGATATGTTACCCTCTTGCTCATCACTTTGACTTCTATAGAAGCTGAAAAGTGCCACAGGCATGGCTCTTATAAAGCAAAACATGCATTATTCAATGTCCAATAGGCACAGCATGTAAAAAAGTTGGCTTTGTAAAAAAGTTGTAGATTTAGTTGTAATTGAAAGATTTAAAATTTGGTTTGGAAATAGATTTATTTTCTCAACATTTAATTTTCTTACAGGATAATTTCCTGTTTTTTTTTTATTTTTACAAATGATTTTGTATCACAAACCACAAGATAGTGAATCTTATTCAGGAGGTCTTGACGACTGCACATGCTTGCAATTTTCAAAGAAAGGATACATTTTCTATATTGATATTTCAAAATAATATTTATTCATGACATTCTTTTTATGGTATTCACAGGCTAACCAACATCTTCCACTTTTTTATCTTAGATGGAGTTAAAATGCTAGACAGTAATTTTCCACACTGCTGTGCTTCCTCAAATGTCTTGCTTTTGCCATAAAGTCATTTGGTATTTGATTGATAATTGTCTCCCACATTGATCGTTCATCATATAATGTCAGGGGCCATGTGTGTTCTATTCCAATTTCATAGTTGTAATTACAACAGGTCCTGACAAGTCACAGGTTCTGTATCAACACTTTTAAGTGAATACATGAACACAAATTACCTTGGGTAGCTGCATAGCCAGATATCATACAGGCAAACAACATGTTCTTTTATCACTGAACTTCAAGAAAATGTCAGCAAACATATATCAAAAAGAGGGATCCAAGAAAAAGAAAAGAAACATACCAAAATTGAAAGATACAAGAAATTCAACTCAACAGAAGTTAGGCTAAGTGTCTTCCAAAGAGGGTAAGACCCTGTGCTAGGAACACATTCTATCTTAGAGGGTAAAACAGTAGCTTCACGTCTCTGTCTTCCTAGCTACAAATGCAATTTGCATTTCAATGGTGGTACACTCTAAAGAATACTTCTATTAAGTTTGTTAGATAAACCACAAGTGCTCCTACTCAAGTCACACTGTAATAAAAGTGATCTAGTTCTTCTCTGGATTTGCATAATTCTCTAACTGGACAACCAGTGATTCCCCTTAAGAAAAGTATACTGACTGTTTATGAAAAATAGTCTGTCTTAAATCTATCCTCCTATGTGGATTCTGTTATTATATTATAAGAGAACAATTTCTAGCTGCTTCCTGTTGATCCCAGGAGTCTTGCAATTTCTTTATATTCCTATCCTAGAATGTTCAATTTTCTCAAGCCCCTAAAATCTTTCACACTTCCCTACTCATTTTCACTTGTTAATCTTGACCTAGTTTCTCTTGCTCTCATTTTACCATTCTACTTACATTCCATCTCTCCTCCTGCTACAACTTTTTAAAATAAATTGTGTTTTTAGCTCTTCATAGCTCTGTTTATTCTTTTAATCAAACATCTTTTCTAGGAAGCCTGGGTGGTGCACGATCAGATGGTAAAAAGCATTTATTTTCCTTAAGGTACAGTCCACATTATTTTACATCTGATACGAAATAACTGACTCATTGTGCTTTTATTAGTATTGTTCAGGACATGATTGCTAACCTTCAGATGGATGAATTCTTGGTTTCACTGACTTATTAACCCCTTCACTTTCTCAGTATGCCATGTAGGCTATTCATCTCCTTTACACCATATGACCCCTGGTTTTCTTTCTAGTGGGTCTGTAGCATCTGTCTATAAATGTGATTATAAGACTAGTGTTGCTATGAATGTGAATGAGGGAAACCTAAGAATATTACGGGAGGCAAAGTGTAAAAGATTTCCTCTAGAATCTCTCATCAAAATAGGAGTCTGGTCTGTTTCTGCTATCGCTTGAGAGTGGTCATGTGAGAGAACGATAATGACACTATGTGTTGACTGAGAGGGTTTAACTTGCTTGTGCCACTTTTCCTGTCATACCACATATTAATTCATTCCAAGTATGTGTTTGATGGTGCCTGAGGAGAGAGGGTCCATAGGTCTGCCATGTGGCCCACCTTGTGGGTGATTCTGCAGCGAGGCTGTCTGGACAGAGGCTGGATGGAAGATGCTTCACAGAGGCAGAGGTTAACATGGTCATAAATCAATACTAGATGATGACCATATTAATGAAGGATGCTTTGTGCATGAAACCTTTCTCACAGCTAAACTACATCAAGAGAAACAAGTCAAAGACCAAATGAAAGAGAGGTTGTTTTGCAGCTTGCAGAGTGACTCTTCTCTATGGCCACAGTGTTATGCTGTGGGTGACAAGAAGCAGGCCACTAAATTCTTAAAGCTTGTGAACTATGTATCTGTTCCAACTAAGTTTTAAATCAAATCATTCTCTTAAATGTCAGGTCCCATTGGAGAAGATGGAGGTCTCTTTGTGGGAGAAAGTAGAGGAGTCTCAGAAAAGGCTGAATCAGTTTCCCAAAGGCTAGATNAGAGAAGAAGAAAATATAGCTGTACAGAGAAAGAAATAGCAAGAGATAAGGGAGAAGAAATGGTCACTAGGAAGCCTTAGGAAGCAAGAGAAATTTAGGCAAATAGAATAAATACAAAGCCTTTTTAAACTGTGATGGTGTGAAGCCTTGGTTTCTTTCTACGTGTCTCCGAGCACAAATTTGGGGAAGAGATTCAATTTCTATGTTTGGGACAACGGTCCCAGACACTAAAATTATTTTCCAGGCAAGTGTCCTAGTCAACAGAGAATCTCTCCTTTTTCCAGACAACACTGGTACTCTGTGGAAATAATTAATCTTTCTTTTCTTTTCTTTCTTTCTTTTTTTTTTTGTTTTTTTGAGACAGGGCTTCTCTGTAGCTTTGGAGCCTGTCCTGGAACTAGCTTTTGTAGACCAGGCTGGTCTTGAACTCACAGAGATCCGCCTGCCTCTGCCTCCCAAATACTGGGATTAAAGGCATGTGCCACCACCGCCCGGCTATTAATTAATCTTTCTGACAAAATTTAATTGAGGTATAGAGGTGTCTCTTTAGTTTGCTCTGGTAAACAAAAAAGTCAGTTTTTAATACATTTATTTAATTTTTAAGTTTTTAATCTTCCATGTGTGCCTGTCTGTATTTGGTGTATATATATTTATGCTTATGTATATATGTATGATTATGTGATATGTATATATGCATGTGTATATATGTATGTATATGTGCATGTGTATATACACATATATATGTGTGTATACGTACTTATGTGTGTGTATGTATGCACGCACATGTATATGTGTATGTGCATATGTATATAGGTATCCATAGAACACAGATGCTGGACATGATATGGTACTAAGAACTAAACTCAGGTTTGCTTAAGAATACTTTCTTAACTCTCTTAAATCCTGGATCATCTCTCCAGATCCAAAGAGATGCCTCCTTTTCTGCCTTCTCTTTCTCTGTGTTCCTGAGCCTTAGTTGGGAGAGCTGTTTTATAGATGTATCCTCTGTGACTAGACTCCATGGTTCTGCATTTAAAGTGGTAATAAAGTCAAATAATGTTGACTTAAAACAGTAAAGCACAACAATGATTATCAGCCCACCAAAACAAACCTACCATAGGGTGTTGACTAGTACAGTGCCCATGCTAGTATGTGGAATTCCTGATTCCACATCTTTCCATAGTGCCCACTATGGGTGGCTCAGAAGAGACTGTGTCCTTCATGTGCTCTTTCTCTGTTTAAATCACTATCTTTGTACCCATTGCATAACAAATTTATTTTGATTACCTTCAAGTGCCTTTTTATTTAGTTCAATCTAAATTCTGATAAATTAAACATCCTTCTGAATTGATCTTGACACTGTCATTTTATATTGCTGTAAGTGCTAAAGGTCAATGAGACAGAAATCTTGGATTACCTGGGAAATAAAACTTGGAGCATGCTTTTGGAGGCACGTTTCTTGATTCTGTTAATGAAAATGGGAGGATGCCCCATTGACTGTGTGCAAAGGGAGAAAAGAAACATCAGATACATGTGTTCACTGCTTGTTTTGACACTAGATGTCATGTGACTAGTTGCTATAGGTTCATGCTGCCTAGGCTTCCATATCAAATAGACTCCCCCCCACACACAAGTTGCTGTTTCTTTAAGGTGTTACATCTCAGAAACAGGAACAGAAACTAAGATAATGACTTTGATAGAATCTTCTGACTTGTATCGATAGCTAAGATTCCTCTTGAGATTATGTGACCTTGGGGTTCATTTTCTTTTGCAGCATATATGGTTTAAGTACTAATGATCCCTTCACTATCTTAAAACCTGGGTATCCTGAACCCGAATGCATTAGTCTTATATTTTTACCAGAGTGAGTGCTGTCATCAGTTCTGACTGCAAACACAAACACCAACTTTAGGCCACCCTGTCTCCTTGTACATCTTTATGTCATCTGACCTTCCTGGTTCCTCACAATGCAGACTGAAGTCAAACAACAGATTGTATTCACTCAATGCTGAGACTTATTGTTGCTAAATTTTGTCTTATTTGTTCTTCCTTCATGACAGTTCTGCTTTCTTTAATTTATCTCTGTGTAACTCTAGTTATGCTCATTTGCTTTCCAACAATTCTATTGGTTATGAGTAGATTTTTGGGCAGTTTTCAAACTTGGTCAATTATATGGGTCAACATTTTATAATTATAAATAGATGTTGGGGAATAATATCTTTAATTATTCTGCCACCAAATTTATAATTTTAAATTTTTAGAGATATCTAAAGATAGCACATATGTATTCAAAACAGCAATATTTAAACATTTTTTCATGTTCATATGTCTGGTTTGCTGAAACTTTAAATTGAAATAGCAGTGAACAAGCAGAAAGATACACAAATCTCATGTGTGAAAAACTTTCCTCTCTAACTGAATCAGGCATAGAATATAAGTCAGTTTTATTCCTCACATGGGAAAGCTAATATAACTTTCTCTGAATCCACTTTTGTGGTATTCAGTAGAATAAATAATAAGAAAGTGACTCTATTTGTAAAGGAGAATGGTCTTGAAAACCTTGAAGAGAAATTCCAAATAACATGGTAGTTACAAGCTGACTGACTTATTTGTCATGGAATCAATAAAGCTCTGTGTGAGGGCTGAGGGCAGAAAACTATACAAAAATCGTATAAGACTACAAAAGAAATACACCTGGAAATGCTGAGAAATGAATTTGAAACCTATTTCGTTGCTTGAATGAAGTCTGTGTTCTGAATGATAAGAGAACCCACTGTGGGTTTTCTATCCGAATGATCTTTTGTAACTTCAGCCATAAGAACATCATATGAAACTATCTGGTGGAAATTAGTCTTATTCTATGTGCATTCTGAAATAGGCCTCGGGCTTAGAGAGAGTGGAGTACTAGATAATTATAAAGTTTCAGCATAATAAGTAATTTAATTTTCAAATGTTGAAACAGGAAGCCAGCACCTCAGAAACATGGCATTCTATTAACCACCATTCCTTCTTACACTGAAGTGCAATTGGGGACAGGTGATTATTTTCTTTCACATTAAATAACTTCCTAATCCTGTTCCCTGAAACAAGCTGGTTCCTGACAAAGTCACTTTGTGAGTGGCCACTTTAGAGACAGGTATTGTGATTGTGTCTCGAATCCTGTATACAGATGATTTCCTTTCCAATTTATTTAGAGCAATAGTTTGTATTCATCCTTGGTTCTGCAGTTTAGATTTTTATGTGTAAAGAATCTTGTAACGAGTAAAGACACTGGAAATTCGTGACAAGTCAGATAGGTTAGGGGTCACCCCTTCATATTATTACTTCTCAAGCTAACTCTTATCAGATGCAAATAAGAAAACTTGTCTCTATCCACACTATCTTCTTATGTTGTTTCAGGAATAAGAGCTCTGACAGCTTACTCATTTGTTATAGTTCACCTGGGAGGAGAATGGTGGCCTGTCTTTTCTATGTAAAACAAACAGACAAACATATATGTAATGTATATATTTTCCAAACTTGAAGGCCAATCATAAGGACAAAAGTTAATATTTGCAGAGGAAAAGAAAACATAAACACATTATTAAATATATTGCCTTACAGTTTGTAATTTCTATAGACCAGAAATATCAAGATATCTTAGACAATGAACATAAAATATGTTGAAGCCAGCCATGATCAGGCAACATGAGTCCAGTAATACTAGCTATAAATCATTTAAGTTTCCTGATTAATATAATTAATTACATTGAAAAATAGGAGGAGGCAGAGAGGAAAACAAAGGGGGGACAATGAATATGACAAAAGATACTAGTAAAGGAAGGAGAGGCCCATCATGCTAACAGATTGTAGAAGAATGTGTAAATATAAATACCTTCTTATATTTTTAAAAGCTGTGTTAGTTAGCAATATTTAGATACATTTTATCTTATGAAAAGGTAATAAGAAGAATGTGCCCTTACAGGACCCTCCTACTCTAGCACAATTTTTCCTGCTGATTCTATATCCTACTCATCTTGATTTCTGAAAACAGTGAACCTTCACCCTCTGAAACAGCTAACACCAATTAATTATCTCCTTTCATATCATTTACATGGGCCATGATTATCACTTATGTGGCATTTGACCAAGAATTCATAGGCTCATGTATTTGAAAAATAGCTGATGCTGTTCAATGAAATTACCTGGTGAAATCTAGTTAGAGAAAGTATTTCACTAGGCGAGAGCATTGAGAGTTTATAGACTCATCCCTCTTACACTCACAGTCTGCTTTCTGTATGTTGTTGAACATGTGATCACTCAATTTCCAGTTCCATATGCTTACTGCCATGCCTTCCCTAGTGTTATGGAGTCTACTTCTGGAACCATAAACCTGAATACATTCTTCCTTCTTTAAGTTATCTTGGTCAAGACAACTTCCTATTTATTTTTTGCCATTTCTTATTCATTTGTATCTTACTAAGAGAATAATCTTTCTAAAATGCAAATCAGATACATTTTTAGATGCGGTGTTTTTAATCTTCCACACAATAGTTTATTAGTTGATATTGAAAAAAAAACCTATCCTAATAGCATTTAAAACTAAGTATGTACAAATATCTTATCTTCTCTGTCATCATCAAAGGCTCCTGTTTGGGTATTTTATGGCATTACTATTAAAGACATTATTCTCCAAATGGTCTTTTGAAGAAAACTTCAGTGATATTGATAATTTCTTTTATGTCTTGTTTCTACAGTCAACAAGTAAATCATTATATTGTAAGGGACTGCGAAGAGTCTTAGATTTTATCATTCAGTGCTAATAAGAGTTTTCTAAAAGGTCATAGACACATGAGACTCCATGATCACTAAAGAGATTTACATTCCTTTTACAGTAGGCAGAATGAACTCCACAGGCACATCTGCTCCCTCTGTCTCCTCATTATCTTGTGTGAAGTTGAGAAAACAAACAAAAACAACTTCGTGGATCCTACAAATTTAGAGAATGTATTTCATAACTGAAGAATGGTAGTATTAGAAATTTTAAAGTTTTAAAATAAATATGCAAAAGAAAATGTCCAAAACTGCTTTGAGGGAGGCATTATATTTACCTTCAAAAATATTTGGAGAGAAAAAAGCATCCATAAAATATACAGTCAGATAAAGTAATTATCTCTCCTCCTAAATCATGCAAGATTGTGGAAAACTCAATTTCTAACTCATCTTTTTTTGTTCTGTCAACTCTCCTTCATATCTTAACAGTAAAAACACAATCAGTTTTCTTAAATTGTGAAATGATTTTCATGTGTATCATATGTATGTATCAATACATGGTTTGAGTATGTTAATTGCGTGGCAGAATGAGTGTGCGTTTTGAGCAACAGGTCACGTTGGATAGCTTCCTCAATATTCCACAATCTTATCTTGAGATACAAAGTCTGTCATTGAGCCTGGATCTCACTGATTCAGTTAGACTGGCTGGCCAACAAACACTTCCTGTCTCTTCCTTTCCCTGCTGAGGTTGTAGATATGCACTTCCAACAGGTTATGCAGAACATAATTCTAACAGGTTATACTTCTGTCCCTTAGTCACAAGTTTCCTTCTTTTTACCTTTACATGTAAATTAAACTGACAATGCTGTTTTTTTAAAAAAGAAAACAATCTTTTTTCATTAAACATACCAATCCAAGTTCCCACTCCCTCCCCTCCTCCCATTCCCTAAACACACACTCCCACCCCACCCCTATCTAATCTCCAGAGAGGGTAAGGCACATTGCTTTGGTGAAGGCCCTCCCAACTTTATATAGGTTGAGGGTTTCTTGCTAATCCTATTATGGCTCCCTCAATCAAGATATCTCTTTCCTTGCTCTCATCTCGGTCCTCCTTTCTTCTCGACTATCATATTCCCTCAAGTTGTCCCCTCTCTTTCCCCTTCCAACCTCTCTTCTCCTCCCACCCCCATGTTCCCAATTTTTTTTCAGGTAATATTGTCTGTTTTTACTTTTCATGTGGTTCTATATATGTTTTACTTAGGGTTCACTTTATTACTTAGCTTATCTAAGTTCATGAACTATATAGGCTCAATATCTTTTGTTTATGGCTAGTATCACTTATGAGTGATTGTATACTGTATTCATCTTTTTGGGTTTGAGTTGCCTTACTCAGGATAGTGTTTTCTAATTCCATCCATTTGCATGTAAAATTCAAGATGTCATTGTTTTTTTACCACTGAGTAGTATTCTAATGTGTAAATGTGCCACATTTTCTTTGTCCATTCTTTGGTTGAGGGGCATCTAGGTTGTTTCTAGATTCTGGCTATTACAAATAATGCTGCTATGAAAAAAATTTTTCTCAGAAGAATCTCAGATGGCCCAATGATACTTAAGGAAATGTTCAACATTCTTAGCAATCAGGGAACTACAAATCAAAACAACTCTGTGATACCATAGAATGATACCATGAATACCATATACCTGTCAGAATGGCTAAGATCAAGAACACCAATAAGAGCTAATGCTGGAGAGGATGTGGAGTAAGGGGATCACTCATCCATTGATAGTGGGAAAGCAAACTTGTACAACCACTTTGGAAATCAGTATGACGGTTTCTCAGAAAACTGGGAATCAACCTACCTCAGGACCCAGAAATACCACTCTTGGACATATACCCAAAAGATGTTCAATCATACTAAAAATGCATTTGTTCAACTGACAATGCTTTTTTTTTAACATGTTTTGCAAACCCAAATTATATATTGCTTATTCAATGTTCATATTTATGGTTGTATGATGCTAATGTTGACTATTCATTCTTGTCTTTATCATCCTTTTATTTTAAATTTATATACTGATCTTCATATTCTAGTATCTCTTTTCATATTCATGAATTGAAATCTTACTTTCTTTACTAAAATAGCTCTACCTGCTTGCTTCTTGGGTCCATTGCTTAAATACTTGTTTTATCCTCTTATCATAAGGTGATGTCTTTCTTGGATGGTGAGTTATGCTTCTTGATTGTAGCAGAAAAATGGACTCTGTTTTCTAACCCAATCTGTAAGTCTATTTTATGTTTGTATTGGTGGTTTGAGATCATTAATTTTGCAACTTATCAATAAACAAAGTTTATTGATACCTGCTGTTTTGATTTTGTAGTGTGAGTTTCTTGTTGTTGTTGCTGTATTCTTTGGACTTACTTTCTGATATCATTTATTGTATCCTTATTTGGTATACCTTACCTTCTCTTTGGAATAAAGTTGTCCTTCTACTATCTTCTGTAAAGCTGAATTGGAGGACAGAAATCGGTTAAATTTGTATTTACTATAAAATATTTTTCTTTTTCCAGTTATTGTGATTGATAATTTTGCTGAATATAGTAGAATTTGACCTCTTAGAGCTTGTAGAACATCTGTCCAGACACTTCTGCCTTTCAGAATCTCCATTAGAAAGACAGCTGTTGAATGTATACCCTAACTCAAGGATTAGCTTTCATGGTATCATGACACTATGCAAGCTTGCAAAAGGAGGAAGCAACCAATAGTCTCACCCAACTATATACCTCATCAATGGCCAGCACCCTACAATAACCTTATAGATACAGTATGGCATTTACACCTTAGCAGTAATCAACTGCTCTCTTATTGGTCTTAATATCTACTCAGTAAAAATTTTTACCATACATGTACTAGAAACCTAGCTAACTAATCAATGTTAGTGATATCTTAGTTATCAGAGGAGTGTTAAATGAGGTTGCTTTTTGGTTCCCAGCTGCTCAGTCCGGATAATCACACAGAAACTATATTATTTAAAACACTGCTTGGCTCATTAGCTCTAGCTTCTTGTTTGCTAACTTATGTCTTAATATAACCCATCTCCATTAATCTGTGAATCACTACGAGGTTGTGCCCTACCAGCAAAGTCTCAGTACGTCTGTCTCAGGTGGCTCCATGGCTTCTCTCTGACTTTGCCTCCTTTCTCCCAGCATTCCTTTTATTTTTCCCCACTTATCTCTGTTCCCCTATAGCTCTGCTATAGGCTTAAAACAGTTACTTTATTAATCAATGATATACACTTTCATGGCTTAAACTGTTTTTATTACTTTATTCAGCTGTCTGTGTGTTCATGGTCTTTGGAATTATATATAAAAATACATATATACATGCAATAGCAATTGATATTTGTATTTATAGCATATTATGGTCCTTGAACATACTCATGATTGCAATTTTAAAGTCATTGTCTTGTGTTTGAGCTAAACAATTTTTTCTCAGACCCCAAAATAATGTCAGGCTTCTGGACAAGACATATTGTCTTGATCTTGATTATTCAGTTTTTTGGTTTTTATGTTTTTGCTTATTGATTTGATTTTTATAATATTTATATATACTGTACACATACATATATATACATATACATATATATATATGTGCATATATATATGTATATTCTTACTCATACAATATATCCTGGTAATAGTTCCCCCTCCTTTACTCCTCTCAGTTCTTCACCATCTCTCCTCCCCTCTTGATCCACTCTTTTTTATCTTTCATTTGAAAAAACAGATTTTTAGGTAATAACAACCAAATATGACCAAATAAATAAAATAAAATAAAATAGAACAAAACCATCACTTTGAGACTGAAACAGGCAACGCAACAGAAGAAAAAGCATCCCAGGAGCAGGAACAAGAATCAGACACCCACTCATTCATACACTCCAGGGTCTCATAAAATACTAAGCTGAATATATATAGACAATGGACCTGGTGCACATCTGTGTCGTCTTCGTGCTTCCTGCTTCAGTCTCTGTGAATTCCAATGAGCGTTGCTCAGTTGATTCAGAAGACTTTGTTCTCCTGATGTCCTCCATCCACTCAGGCTCTTATACTCTTTCTGCTTTCACTTCTGCACATTTATCTGAGCTTTAAGGGAAGGAATTTAATGGAGACATCCAATTTAGAGCTATGTGTTTGTGTGTGTGTGTGTGTGTGTGTGTGTGTGTGTGTGTGTGTGATGTCTGACTTGGGTCTCTGCATCTTCTTCCCATCTGTGCCAGAAGAAGGCTTTTCTGATGATTACTGAATAAGTTAATGATCTTAGGTCTCTTTGCTATCCAATCTCTAGTTCTTGGTCACTCAGCGTCAGTTTTACTTTATTTCATATAGTGGGCCCTCAGTTAAATCAGACATTGTTTGGCTAATACCACAAGTCTTGTGTCACTATAATCTTAGAATCTCTTGCATATGGGACAGATTGTACATCAAAAGTTTTGTGGTTGGGTTGGTGTTCACATTTTTTTTTGGTAGACTGCAGAGTATCTTGACTGCAGAGTGCCTTGACCAGAGCTTCATCAAAGACACTAGAAAATAAGGGTGAAGTCTCTATGTAGACACCAACTCAATTATTCCATTTTCAATGAGTTGTGTGGGGATTTCCCTCAGCAATGGGTCCTTGTTCTCAATTTGTAGAGTGCTACCCTTTGTCTTGCCAACTCATTGAGGATTTCAATGGGACTCCCTTGTCAATTATATTCCATTGAATATAATCTAGTTCTGGTACTGGAAGTCTTATTTGGTGACAAGAAATGTCCTTTTGCTACTCCATCTTTCCATTATTATGAGATCTCCTTGACATAATCTTCATATATTTTAGGAAGTTTCCACTGCACTAGGTTTCCATGCCATTCCTGAAATGCAGCTTTATCTTCCCATATTTCCTTCCTCAACCCACCATACCATATTCTCCAATTCTTGTACTTCTGGCCCCAGTCTACTCATAAAATCTATTTTTATTTTCTCCTCCCAGGGTATTTATATGTCCCTACTAGTCCCTTTCTCCAAACTGCATCTCTTTGTGACTACAGAGTGTGGACTGATTACTATTTATTTAATGGTTATGATGGACATGTAGACTTTGAGAGAATAATAACAAATTTTATATGGAAGAACAGAAAGTCCAGGATAGCCAAAACAATCCTATACTACAAAGGAACTTCCAGAGGCTTTAACATCCCTGACTTCAAACTCTATTACAAAGCTACATTATTGAAACAGCTTGGTATTGGCATAAAAACAGAGACACTGACCAATGGAATCGAATTGAAGATCCGGATATTAGTACACAAACCTATGAACACCTAATATTTGACAAAGAAGCTAAAAGTATAC
>JAQHUG010000035.1:11155456-11167542 GCA_028555095.1 Dicrostonyx torquatus
GCCCACCTAAGGGCTGACCTATCTTATAAGCCAGGCAGCTCTTTATTCAACCAATAAGAGTAATACAAAATACAGGAGAACACTCCCACATCGTGGACCTATTTTACAATTTAGGTGGTTCAAACACTAAGTTCACAGTACTCTACAGAGATTTTCTCTGATTCCTTCTACTACTGTTACTGAAAAGTTTCTCTATGAAGTGTAAGGCCAGGATGACTCATTGAAAGCTCATGTTTTATTTTAGAATCTCAATGACCCTTTAATCCTGCCATCCTGGAATTTAGTGGAAAAAATTGGTATATCTATATCCCCTATACTTTTCATATTTTTAAATTTAAAATTTTATTCTTTAAAATTTATCCTCATTGGAAACCAAATACCAGTAAATCAAAAGTCAAATTCAGGGAATGGATTAATTATTTTTTTGGAGTTGTTGGCTAGTTGGTCTCAATGATGCCCAAACATTATAGGCAATTGAAAATGCTCCTTTTTTCCTTTAAAACTTTTGGTAAGACCCTATTGCAACAATTACCACATACTTGTGTCATAGGACATGGATAAATAGTTTATATTAACCTTAAGATTTCACACTCTGGTTAGCTTTCATATTGTTTGAAGGTGCCATAAACACTACTAGAGGAGGAAAGTAAACATCAATCCCATCCAAGTATGAATATGAGTCCTGTGAGCCACAATAATAACTTGGCTCAGAAGACACTGGCTGGTGAAATAGTGGCAGAGGCATTGTGGGAATAACTAAGCATTTTCAGATTGCATTTGTCCCACTCTATAGGATAAAACTCATACCTGAAACTGTTAATAGATCAAGAGCAAATATATAGTTAGATCATAGACCTAGTAGAAGCTACCACAAAAGAACATTCAATTAAATCAGTTAATAATGTCCTATCATCATTATACCAGTAAGTAAAGTCATCTCTCAATCTTCATCAAAGATGTTTCTGCTTATAGAAGATGATGACCAATAAAAGAGACCCACAATTTGGCTAAGTGCAGAGAAAAAGAGATGGTAGAATATCCATCCTAAAATGGAAAATATATACCACATCCTCTCCTCCAAAGACTCAGGGATATTTTGCAGAAGAGAGGACAGAAAGAGCCACAGGCAGTAGGGAAGCTACACATCTGACCTTAACTGTTGTGACAGTATGCACAAAAACTATGCAGGCCATGGCCAGACCAACACCAGCATAAAGAAGGGAGTTGTGCACACAATCCTGATTAGCTGCTGGGAAAGGCAGGGTATGTATTGTCTAAACCTTTACAACTCTAATGTGTGGACTATTGTCCAGGGAAAGGACAAACATCCAAGTATATATGCACAGTATAGATTGACATTTTTTTGGGAAAAAAATGAACCAATGTTGGGAGGGAAGGGAGTTACATTTGCGAAGTCTTTTACAGCGAAATGAATATAATTAGAACACATGGTAGGAATGATTGTCTTGTAGTGTTCAAAGAACTGATAAAATACAACAGAAAAATATATAGTACACTCTGGCTAGTCTCTCTCTCCTTTCTTATCTTCCACCCATCCCTGTCAGCATCATTCTTCCTTAAAAGTAGCTTTTTCTTACTCATGACTTTTAGTTTTATTTTGTAAACCACATAGTTTAACCAGGGTCCTTGCTGTGATGATGATAGGATGACCTATGAGAGCCTGGTGAGCTCAGCAGTAGGGGTATAACTGAATACTAATATACACCTCTCCAAGAATCTGTTAGCTATCAATAGTTCATGAATAATTGCTAGGGCCTCCTGAGCATGCTCCCTTTCCACAGAACACTGTGGAGTAGGACTGAAAAATAGATTCAATGCCTATAGCCACAACTGAGGGAACCCATGATTTCACTCTCCAGTGAAAGGTCACACGTCCAAGCATACTTGGGCAGGATAAATTGACTTTGTTAGGGAAACAAGGACAAAAAAGTACATATTGTGGGTAGAAGATGGTATTTTTACAAACCCTTCTCCAAATTTTTTTCAATTTTTTATATTCTTACATCCATCATTTTCCAGCACCATAAAGGGCCACTATTAATGTCTTTTGGGGTGTGACAATTTCCCGGCATCCTTTATGATCACTGCCTTTTACTACCATACATCTATCGCATTTGCCTGTGTTAGCTGCATAGGATGACCTCTCACGTTAAGGCTGAGAGTAGCCTTTGTCTATTAGACCAAGCATAGATATTTAGAATGTGATTTTTTGGGAATGTTAATTAAGCAAAACAGTGTAGCAGGTTTTCCCTGGGACCTATACCTTACTCAGTCTTTTACTGTTTTTACAGTACTAGGTATGGATTCCCTCTTATAGCAAAGGTTTCAAATCTAATCAGTTATGGTTACCCCATAGCTATTGTGCTAGAATTGTATCAGTGGACACATCTTGGATGACAAGTGACATTGTTGTTGCAGAGGAGGGGAAGAAGGATCAGGAGAATCAGAGAGTCCAGGCAAACCAGGAGAATAAGGCCCACAGAATCAACTGACTGGGACTCATAGAGGCTTGCAGAAATCAGAAAGCCTGTATGGGACTGTCCTCTGCATATATGTAATGGCTGAGTATTTTGGTGTTCTTGTCAGGTTCCTAACAGTGGAAGCCGAGACTGTCTCTCACTCTTTGGTCTACTTGTGATGTGATGGTATGTGCATTGGGACTTGTTATGCTATATTTGGTGGGTGTTCCTTCAAGGTCCAGCCTTCTCTGAATAGAGATGGAGCAGGGTGGATCTCAGGGAGAGGATAGTGTGGGAATAGCCTGGAGGAAGGAAGGGAGAAAACACAGTCAGGATGTAATATATGGATAAGAATTAAAAAATATAAGAAAGGTACTAATTTATGTGTATTAATTTTATATTCTGACACTTCAGTGAAATTGTTACCTCAGAGATTTCTGGTGAGTTTTTAGTGTATCTTATGCTCAGAACCATGTTTTCTTTTCCTAATTGTACCATTATTTTTCCTTCTCCTGTTTAATGGCAGTAGCTAAAACTTCAAGCACTCTTTCAAAGAGGGCTAGAGAAAGTAGATACAATTGCCATGTTGTTGATCTTCATGAGAACATTTTGAATTTTTCTCAACTTAGTATGATGTTGTTAGAGGCTTACAGATATATATAACCTGTATTATTTAGATGTATGTTTCATCCATCTTTAGGTTATTTGTGCTTTTTACATACGGGAATATTGAGCTCTGTCAAAGTCTCTTTCTATATTTATTGTTAAGCTCATATGATTTGTTGATTAGTATTTAAGTATATGATGAATTATATTTATTGATTTTTATGTCTAACTCATCCCTGATTTGTTGGAATTTAGCCAACACAGATATGATCAACTATCTTTTATTGTGATCTTGAATTGAATTTACAATTTGTATCTTTGTTAAGGAGACCTATATCAAAAATTTCCTATAGAATGTGTTGCTAATACTATTCCAATTTTTACAAAAATATTTCCTGAGAGGAATTAATGAATTTTATGATAGAACAACATCTTTGGCACATTTGCATGCAGTAGAGTTAAATTATAAAAGGTAAACTAGCCAGACAGCAACTTTGGTCATATTCATATATGAGATACTTCTTCCCAAAACATGCTTCATTATAAGAGAGAATAAAACTATTAGCTTAACACTTAGGCTAAGAAGTAACTATTAGTAATGTGGCATCCCTCCTCAATTGGTATACCTACAACAAAACTATTGTCCATAAACTAAGAGATCATAGCAGAGAAGAGTCACATATATTCTGACCATACAAACTAAGTTTTGATGTAAAATTTCATCTCCTAGAAACATTAAGGCGGCTATATCCATGAAGTCCAATCAACATGACTGCCTAAACCAGACCTGAACAGGAAAAGAGTAGGATGCTAACATGGAAGGGGAAATTTTAATGGTCCTCAACCTCATACAAAGAACTATAAGCTACTAATAATTCTGAGAGCCAAAGATATAGTCTTGCACAAGGGAGAGGTCCTAAATTAACTATCCAATATCAATTAGAGAGGCCCCAAATTGATCATCTATTATTAAGTAACCAACCCTGAAATCATATATACATCGACACCATTAATCAGACTGAGCAGGTTTTGTTTGTGTGTTTGTTAACAACATACAAAAATTAAGAGGAAATGAATTTGAGAGAGAAAGTAGACATATTTAAAAAGAGTTGTCTGGAAAAAGGAAAAGATGGCATAATTGTCGGGGACCGTCGCCCCAACACAGAAACTGATGTTTTTCCCCAAATGTGTCCCCGGAGACACGTGGAAAGAAACAGGCTTTCACACCGTTATAGCTTAAAAGGCCGCTTCAGACTTCTCCTATTCTTCAGCGTGGCCTTGTGTTTATTATATCTCCCAAAAAACCATCCTGCTCTCAATGCTCTCTCAAAACCATTTCTTCTCTGAAACTGCTCTCTATTTCTGCCCTGCCATGCTCTTTCTAACTCCTTTCTCGCTCTGCCCTCTCTCTCCACCTTTGAGGAATTTATCTATTCTTATTTCTTTTTCCGGGACACCTCCCCCAGCACACACACTTACACAATTGCATTCCTTCACCAGCTTGGAGATAGCTACTTTTCATCAAGCGATCTACAAATGAAAAGGAGAGGCTGGAGCGAAAACCTCACCTATTGTCTTTCTAAATTGTCGGGCTCCAGCTATGAAGCTGCATGGCCTCCTCTGGCTGGCAGGTATCAGAGCCCACACATAATTATACTTTAATTTCAAAAAAATCTTGTAAAATCAAATCAAATAGCTAAAAATATTTCATAATGTTGTTTCCCAAGAAAATAAAGTTATTTTGTGCATTTTGTTTATTTTGGAAAACTTTACATAACAAAACCATGAAACAGGAAAATTTTTATCAAAGTTCTAGATTTTTATATACATTGCACAATTTTAACTCATTACATATGTCTAGAGCAAATATGTTTATCATTATGTTTCAGTGTCCTTAATAAATAGAGTATTACCATCAGGTTGAGGGTGATCAACAGCTTTTGGCAATAGCCTTCAGTGTTTTGGAGACTCTAAGAAAGTTCTTTGGACAATGACTCAAAAAGATGTAGCCCTTTCCTAGAACCAATTATTTCATTTGGGGGTATATGCTGTCTATTTGGGTATTGTCTTTTCCATTATATATATTATATGGTAATTCATTTTAAACTCCTTCTACATATGTATGGATTTTAGGATTATTTATACAGCAGTAGGTTTCCATATGGCCTTTATATTGTTAACCCTCCATTTCCTCTCCTCTACCACATCCTCACATCTTCATTCACATTTAATCATTCTACACTGAGGCATCACAATCCCTGACTTCAAACTCTACTGTAGAGCTACAGTTCTGAAAGCAGCCTGGTTTGGCCTAAAAGCAGACGGAAGAACCAATGGAACTGAATCGAAGACCCAGATATTAACCCACACACCTACAAACACCTGATTTTTGACAAAGAAGCAAAAAATATAACATAGAAAAAAGAAAGGTCATTAAGCTTATAGCTCACAAGCCTAGAGAAGCCAAATAGCATGGTGAACCCAAAGATAAGCATATATAGATCCTCCTGGAAGTCGGAAGCAAACAAGATCGCCAGACAAAAGTTGGAAGCACGGGTGAAGGGGATGGGGGTGGAGGTAGCGGTTGGGGGTGGGGGTAGGCAAAAGGGAGGGGGTAGAAGGGAGAAGGAAGAACTGGGGAGAGCCTGGGGGTGGTGGAGGGTGGAGAGGGGAGAGGGAGGAAGAGTGGATATTGGAGAAGGGAATAAGGTATCTACATTAAGGGAGTCATTTTATGATTGGCAAGAGACTTGTCTCTAGAGGGGATCCCAGGTGTTCACAGGGATGTCCCCAACTAGGTACTTGGGCAGCAGAGGAGAGGGTGCCTGAACTGACTTTTCCCCATAGTTACATTGATGAATATCTTGATCATCACCATAGAAATTTCGCATGATGGATGGAGATAGAGCCAGAGACCCACATTCACATCAGAGCAAGGGACTGAGCTACCAAGGTCCAGTGGAAGAGCAGAAGGAGGGAGAAGATGAGCAAGGAAGTCAGGACCTTGAGGGACTGGCCCACCAACTGAGACAGTGCGCTTGATCTATTGGGAGCTCATCAAATCCAGCTGGACCAGGACTGAAGGAGCATATGACCAAACCGGACTCTCTGAATGTGGCTGCCAATGGGGACTGACTGATAAGCTAATGATAATGGCACAGGGACCTATCTCTTCTGCATGCATTGGCCTTTTGGGAACCCATTCTATATGGATGCACATCTTCTTAGGCCGAGATGGAGGGGGGAGGGCCTTGGGCTTTCCACAGGGCAGGGTATCCTGCCCCATCTCAAAGAAGCAGGGGGAGGGCGGTGGGGTAGTGGGGGAGCGGGAGAGCCTCGGACAAGGGGAGTAAATGTAAATTTTTCTTTTAACAATAAAAAAAAAGTTTGCCGCTAAAGAAAAAAAATAAAAGAACTGTTGGAGATAAAAAAAAAGAAGAGAAAGCATATTTAATCATTCTACATTCTAGTGTCCCCTTTTTAACACTATAATGATTCGTCTTCTTGAAAATTTCCCTCCTCCATCCTGGTCCCTTATTGGCTATCTAGTCTTTGTAGACTAAAGTACATACATCTAAAGCTTAAAAGAAACAAATCTATCTATAAAAGAAAATATGCAACATTTATCTTTCTTGATCTGGGTGACCTCACTTAGGATGGTTGTTTCTAGCTCCATCTATTTACATGGAAATTTTATAATTTCATTTTAGATAACTGAATAATATTTCGTTGTGTAAATCCATTACAGTTTTATTATCTTTTCATCAGTTGATGAACATCTAGGCTGTTTTCCACTCACGGCTATACTTTAATTTTGAAGAGTCCAGTGGGAATATGTCCAAGAGTGATATAGCTGTATGCTGTTGTAGATTTATTTTCAGCCTTTTGAGGAACATCCACTTTGATATCCACAGTTTTTGTATTAGTTTTCCCTAATAGCAGCAGTAAACATATGATTCCCTGCAGCATGAATAAAAACCCAGAGACAGAAATTGGGGTTCAACCCAAAATCCAGAAAAGTAAAGCAAATAAACAAGCCACCAGAGAAGTCTAACCTCTATGAAGGCTGGATGGCCACAAACTAAGCAGATATTCCCCTCTCCTCTCTGCCTGTTATATATTCCTTTTAGTGCTGGGATTAAGGGCGTCTGACTTCCTACTACTGAATTAGAGGTATAGGGCATCACCACCTGGATTTATTTCTGCATTGATCTTGTGGCCTTGAATTCACAGAGATGCATCTGACTCTTTCTCCAAATTCCTGGGATTAAAGGTGTTAAGACATTGTCTGACCTCTATTGACTTTAGATTTGCCTCTGGACTTCAGACAAGATTTATTTATCCAAATACAAATAATATACCACTACAATTTCCTTTCTCAATATCCTTGTCAGTATCATTTGTTTTATTAATATTGAGCATTCTGACTGGGGTAAGATGAAATTTCAATGTAGTTTTAATTTGCATTTTCATAATGGCTAAAAAGTAGTTGAATTGTTGTTCAGGCAGCAACTTCATCCTTAATGGCTAGCATACATTTTTTGGAAGGTACTGTGCATGCTATCAGAAGGGAAAACTAGTCATCAGGATTGCCCAGCTACAAACAATGTGATCCACAGTAATGACTTGCCTACAAGATGTACTACTGCTTTGTTAGTAGTGGCACAGGTGTCATAGTAGTAACCAACACTTGCTTAATTGGATTTAAGGTATGCTCCATGAGATAGAACCCATACCTACACTGTTAATGAGGCAAAGAATCTGAGACTCAATAAGTCAAAGATCCTAGAAGAAAACATACCTACAACTATTCTTCTAAATGACCATAGGAATAAAATAACACCTAATTATATGTTGCTTTACTCATAAGTCAGTGAATTGCTTATATGAAAACCTATTGCAGAAGATGGTAATTAACAGAGATGCACAGGTAGATAGTGTGCAGAGAGAGGAACTTTAGAGCATGTAGCTCTAGATGGGATGTCATTATTATAATGTCTTCCCCTTAAGGCTCTGTGAGGAAGAGGAAATAGGAAGATTTTAAGAGCCAGAGGTGGTGGTTGACACTAATGAATTAGAATCTTCCAGACACAACATGTCTGATGAACATATGAAATCACAGACACTGTGACAGCATTTACACATTCCATACAAGTTCAAGTCGAACAAATTCTATCATGGATAAGGGAAAATGAGCAGAAAATACTATGCTGATCCAGAAGATATTTGCAATGAGTAGTTTCTGGGTGGGTGCAAATCATTTTTTTTTTCAATAAGAGACTCTGCCTTCATACTCCAGGATAAGTCTTATGTAACAGAGTAGTGAACTAACAAAAAATGAGATCCATGTTGCTAGAATTCTTTTAAATTTTTATTTGCACGTGTTTTTGCGTCTCTTCCTCCTCCTGGTCCTCCTCCTCCTTCTTCTTTTTCTTATTCCTTTTATTCTTTTATTCTTCTCTCATACAGTATAACCTGCCACAATAAAGGGAGAAAGATGTTTCTTTTTCTGAAAAGAAAGAACATAAATTTGTGGAGTCCAGGAAGATAATGGGAGGGGTAAGGAAGATGATCAATATCCAATATATGAAGATTTTATAGAATTAAATAACATTAACATTCAAATAAATTTAAAATTCCTTAAAACATTGAATTTATATTTTTCAATTTCATGAAAAGTGTTTAAAATTCCTTCAGAACAAATACTCAGATTATGTAAAAAGAAAAATTACAGAACACAAAGAATCAAGCTCATACTTAAGATATTTTTGTTTTTCTTTTACTTTTAGATATTCTCATAAAGCACAGGCTTACCTGTATAGATGAGGGTAACCTTGAATGTTTTATCTTCATACTTCCATATCTTAAGTGCTAAGATTGCCGGCATGTACCATATCTCCTGTTTTTATGTGACATTTGATATGTTAATGCAGGGATTCAAGGATAAGCAGTTTTCTAGAAGAAGTACATTTTTAGGCACTAATAATTTAAAAATCTTTATATTCCTCTTTGTTTAATCAGTGTTCAGAATATTATTTAATGTGTAGGAAAATGACAATTATGTACATATCTCAAAGGAAATTTTTTTTATTGTATCATATTTCTCAGTTATACTGTGATTCTGGCCTTTAGTCCCTCCTATGATTGTTGAACTTGGAACCCTTATTAGTTTTTGAATAGGCAGGGTTCTTTTGAGGAATGCAACCAATAAATATTGGTATATACATTGTAAAATGAGTTTCATTGTGTTGGCTCATGTCACTGGGCTTGTCTTATCCAGTAAAGGGCTTCTGCATCCTGGAGAGAGAAAGGAACAGGTGTCTGCATGTTAAAAATCCTAATGTCTTAACATTCCAAGTATGCACAAAATCCCTGACAGCTTCAGTGAGTACTAGAATTGAATCCACACAAGAAAATCAAATAAACTAAAATTCTATATTATTGCACACTCAATAGTGACAGAGCAATGCTTACTGGTTTCCTCCTTGACTACTGTAGATATGTTTTTATTCTTGCCTCAAGTCCTTTGGAAAGTGTAATCCACATTCAGGTCAGTCTCTCCTGTCACGAATTCCACGTGTGAATCCTCTATTAATACACATTTATAGACTTCAAGGAGCTAATAATTCATTCTAGATAATTCATTTTATGAATATTTTAATTAAATTTATTTTACATACTAACCACTGTTTCCCCTCCCTCCTCTCCTCTGATTCTCTCCACCCACTTCCCTTCATCTCCATCCACAGAGGATAAGACCACCAATGGGAGTTAACAAAGTATAGCGTATCAAGTTGAGGAAGGATCAATATCATCCACATACACCAAGAGTGAGTGTAATAATAAGTCTATTATTTTGGTTCCAAAAAGCCAGATCATGCACCAGAACTGTGTATGAGTGATTCTCTACATGTTAGCATATGCATTATGTGAATATGTGGTGGCTGTGGTAGTTTGCCTTAATGGATTTTTGGATGGTTGTTAGACACCATGTGTATACTGAGAATTGAACCATGGTCCTCTACAAGAACAACCACTTCTCTTCTGCTTGAGTTATTTTTCCAGCTCTGCTTAGATAACTTTTAAAACAAGTATATTGATAACTAAGAATGTCATCATTCTTCTTCCTAGAAGAGTATGATATTTATCAGAATATCCATCTCATTTTATTAGTCAAAATTCATATTGGTTTATATGTGTAACCCATAAGATGTTTTAGCCTTTTAATTGATGAAAGTATTTTTAAAGTCTATTATTTTGGATATTGAGAGACTGATGGCTGGTATCTTCAACAACTCTTGTATATAATAATTATACTATCATTATTATATCCTGTTACACTTATTTTTCTTTTTATTCTACCTTATATGGTTGTAACCCAAATGGAATGTACAATTCTAGTTAAATTAAAATGATACATAGTATACCTTTAGAAATTAAATTTAAAGTTTACTTCTGCTATTAATTTTTGCTCATTTGTCCAAAACTTAAGAATTAAAAAGAACATGAGGATCTACATTTTACAAGCCCATAGTTCTCAGGGAATTGCATATAAATTGAGGAAATATTCACTGAGTATCTATATATCTCCATCTACTGCCAAAACTTTCCAGAGCAACTCTTCTTGATGGTTTTCTAAATGCAACTTCAAATTCAGTACCTCTGAGAATATTGTCACGTCTGAAATAGTGTTGGTGGGAATGTAAATTGCTATGGCTATTATGGAAAATAAATCTAAATTCCCTCAAAAGAGCAAAACTACCATATTATCTAGAAATCCCTCTTCTAAGATAAACCAACAAAGAAAGTGAAATCAGCATCACAGAGATATATGACTGCCTATATTCATTGAAGCATTAGTCATGGTACTAAGATATGGAATCCACCTGAGTATCCAGCTTAATATTGGTAAATGAAGCAATGGTAGTACATACTGGCATATATGCACAGGGAAGCATTCTTTGATCTTAGAAAGTACTTATAATTCTATTCTGAAATGCATATTAAATAAGCCAGTCAAAGGCAAATGCTACATCTATCTTGTTTATATGTGGGACTTAAAAATAGTTGCATTAATGGGAAATAGCATAAATGAATGTTTATCAGAAGATGGGGAGATGGGTGTACAGAATAATGCTATCCATGACCTTTTAGTTAAAAGTTCTGAGGACCTAATGCACAGGATGTTGACTGTGGCTCATAAAATGAAGTAAGTGCTTACCTTTTGCTGAAAATAGCTCTCAAATGCTCTTACTGCACATACACATATACCCACAAATACTCAATCACAAACAAACACCCCTCGATGGGGCAACTGACTGAGGAAGTCAATATTTGTACTAGGATTGTGATAATAAATTCAGAATTTATGTATCAAAATCTTCTGTTATATACCTTACTCATACACAGTTTTACTTGTCAATCATAAATCATCAAAGTTGAAAAAATAATATACCAAACAAAATCATACTTGAAAATTGGCACAAAAGTATGATTACATATATATAAAATGCTGAATCTACCTTAAAAGCCACTTAGATAGGTAAAAATTTATAAATGAATAGGGCGTTACTCATAGTAACCAAATATTAACTACATATTAACAGTAATTGTATTAGTTCAAAATTTCTTCAACTGAAGAATGGAAAAATAAAATATAGGCAAACAGAAGAGTATTTTTCAATGGGAATGAAATTATAGTAATCCATACAATAATAAGAATGGACCTAAAACATAATATTAATTATAAGAAGCCATACATTATGCTCTCAGTGTCTGTGCTACTCAGTTAAATTTAAGAAGTAGTCTCCTCTGCCCATGCATTGAAGACTACTTCTATAAAGCAAAGGACAGAGTTAATAAGACAAAAAGGCAGTCTACTGAATCGGAAAAGATCTTCACCAACCCCATATTAGACAAAGCACTGATCTCCAAAATATATAAATGACTCAAGAAATTAGACATTAAAATTCTAAATAACCCAAGTAAAAAATGGGGGTA
>JAQHUG010000035.1:11168293-11181055 GCA_028555095.1 Dicrostonyx torquatus
ATGAGAGCAAGGAAAGAGGTATCTTGATTGAGGGAGCCATTATAGGGTAAGCAACAAAACTGGCTCTAGAAAAATTCAAGCAAAGATACAGGGAAAAAGAAGGCAGAGTCAGGGAGACACGAGGAACCACTGGAGAGGAAAGATGAGAGGTAATGCCATTTCATGGCAATGTGTTGATTCATATATTAATAGTAATGGGTTAATTTAAGATGTAAAAGCTAGTTAACAATAAGCCTGAGCTAATATGCCTACCAATTTGTAATTAATATTAAGACTCAGAGTGTTTATTTGGGAACTGTTGGGTGGGAGAGAAACCTCCTGTTACAGAGAAGTTTGGGACAAATGCAGAGGGATTTAAGAACTATAGTTTTCTTTTGGGATTAATGGAAATTCTAAATAGAAGTTAAATTTTAAAGAAGAGATACATTGACAGTTCCATGAATATATAACAAATTATTGCATTTTTAGAATTCAAATTCTGATTCGTTAAGCATGAAAATCACATCTTCCTATAGCTGTTGTTAGAATGATAGTCAAGCAAATAGTTCTTAAATGATTTTGATACCATTGTCCCTTGAAACAAATAGAAAATTTCATTGTCAATGTTTCTAAGAAAACATATTACAGGTTTGAACACTTGTATCATGTTCTTTATCTAAGAAGCTGTTAGCTCCCAAGCAGCATTCAACATTCATGCAATCCATCAGGACAACAGATAGAAAGCAATTCCATGGACCGTTCATTATCTGGGGATGGAGGATAGACAGGATTGCACCCAACGGTGCTAAATGAATCAGAGAATGGAAAGATAGATTTTGCATTTTTAATTGGGTAAGTATTTTTAATTTCTTTTACTTACATTTTTGCTTATTTACTATTTTGTGGTGTGGACTTGGGAAACAGCATTGAGCATACCTAAGCAAATATTGGAAAGTCAGAGAAGAACATGAAAAATTTGATTCTCTCTTTCTACCATCTGGGTCTTGGGGATCAAACTCTGGTCTTTAGTCTTGAATGCTGGCAATTTGCTTGCTGAGCCTTCTCTAAGCTTTCATAGTTTCTAATGAAAATGTTAATGAAAGCATTGCTGAAGAAGACAATAGTTAATAAAATTGGCATTCACTAAAATATCTGGACAATTATTGGAGAGGCAAAGAGAAAAGCTCAAAAGAAAATTTTAAGCCAAGGAAAATTCTTTTTCATGTAGAAGAAAAGTAAATCCATTTGGTAATACATTATGGAATAAGATTCATTGCCCTGGCAGAATTGTACAAATTGACAGAAGCAAGTGCAAATATGTCAAAGCCTGATACCGTTAGACAGAAACATTCAAAGGGAAATTCATCCTATCTCTCTTTCCTACGGGATCCACACGGCCCTCCCAAGAGCCTGATCCCTTAATGACAGTACCACACTAAGTAAAGAGACATCTGAATTTTTTAGATGTGAAACACTAAAATAATAATAAAACAACACTGTGGTTTCAGGAGAACACACACCTCCTCCAGTAACACTGAGATGTATAAACCTGTGGTAAGAGCCAAAGGTGTGCCAAGTTATTATCAAAATCATCTAGACAACAGAACTGCTCTGTTCACGCAAGTTGTTAGCTTTCTGATCTGTCAGAGCTTTGGCTTAGGAAGGTGAGTTTAAATGTGGCTGATTTGCTGCAGGCATCTCAGAGGGGAAGCCCGTAGGTCAGAAGATCACTTTCTGTTTATGTGGCCTTAAAGATGGCTCACTGGCATCAGCAGTCCCGAAGTTTGCATTTGACACTCTTTCCACTATTCCCTACCTGTAATCTGGCTACTTGTGAGCACTTTCAACTGTGTAATACATCTTCACTTCTTATACTTCTAGAATAAATATACACATATGCACACAAATTCCCTTCTTTATTATAACAGTAGGTTCCAATACAGCACTACTATTTAAACCATATTCAACTTTCATTGAAAATACTCTTGGGGAAATTTTGTCAGTTATATCTGTTAATTTATTACATTAAAACCCTATTCTCTATTTTTCTCTTTAAGTTTGCACTATATGAAATCATTAGCAAACATCAGTTGTTTTAAGATCACTTCTTTGGAGGATAAATGCATTCAAAATTCACATTCTGAAATTCTAAGCAATAATGCCTATAATTTAGATATTTTCATTATATGTCAATATGATAATAAATCCTATTTTTGTATTGTAGAATATTAGTGGTATTTAGAGATTTAGAAAGCAAACTTAAAGGAATTTGAAATCCCAGAAAATTGTTTGTAAATTTGACTACACACTTCTTTTTGTTTTTTGTCACCTCTGCTAAATTGAAGGATACCCTACATTAGGTTTGAAAGTGTATGAAAATGTGTTTGAAAGTATGTTTCTAGAAAAGATTGCTGTTTAAATCACCAGGGTGAGAATACTGATCACCCTCATGAAAATGGGAAGTCATCACTCAGCAGGTTAAAGAGGCTCCCTCCAATAGAACAAAAGTGGAAGAAAAATACAGTTTCTTTTTTAATGAAATACCATCTTGTCCTGCTATTGAGCAAAGCTTCAGTTCTCCTGGCTCTGGGCCTTTGGACATGGTTGTGTTCCATTATATCAATGCTACCATGTGAGGTTGTAAGGTATTGAAGCACAACAGTGGTTTTCCTAGTTCTCCATCGTGCATGTGTCTGATTGTGTGATTTTTACAGCCATTCTTATAGTAGCTCCTTACGAATATATGAAATCACTTTTTATAAATGATCTCGGAAGCATACTTACCAGAGCATGACAGTATACCAGTGATATGATGTCATCTTCAAATCACCAAATTCTAAAATCATATAAAACACCTTATAAGAAAAACAAGTCAAGAAACAACATTACTGGCATGGGAAATAGAATGTATGAAGGGAAGTATGGAATAGAAATTAAAGTTTGGAACCAAAACTCACAGTTTTATTATGAAAAAACTTAGAAAGACCTTTTTTAGAACAAGCCCTCATTATACTTTAAAACTTTGTCCCCCACTTTTTTGTATGTTGGTGTTGTAAATGGAGTTTAAAACTTGGGGACTGTGTGCAGTGTACATAAGCAGTGCAGGAAAACCTCTCATACATGGTACTATGACAGTTTCCTGAGACTCTCACAATCCATAACTGAATAGAAGACAGTCAGTTCTCAGAACTCCTTTCCCTTTACCAGGAAGATTAAGGGTCAATGGCTTTGAAGGATTTGTTTCTTCCTAGAGTTCAAATTACAGCTATAAACAGAGATGAAGCAATTCCCCTTGGAATGAAAAAGGAATTTGAATTCAACATAAAGTAACTCTGTTCTAAATTTGAAGTTTTATTTTACCAGAGTGAATCATGAAGAACAATAGACAGGCCATAGGCAATGAGGCTAGGATTTACCATTAATATTACTAACAGGAACAAATAAATAAACATACAAGAGGAAAAAAATGGAGCTTTAAGAGGAGTAAGCAGTCAAGGAATATTGAAGCTAAATTCATTGTCAAAACGTTTCTCTTATCTTCAAGATGTACAGAAAAAAACAAAAAGTTTCATTTTTCCAAAAAATAAATTTGAATGATTAATTATAACATGTAGCAATCTTATCTAGATTCAAAGTTATAAATATTACCTGTAATTTTAACGATTCTCAATTTTATTTCTCATGGGAGACCTCTATTTCTCATGAATTCCAGGCTTTTCTATATTCTACCTACTGAACCTTTCAATTTACTATCTGAAAAAGCTCAAAGAGTATTCTCAGACATAATCTCTGATTTTCTATCCATCCAAATTTACCTGTCCCAAACTTCTTCTTATCTCTGCCGATAAGAACCACATTTTTCCAGTTGTATAGACTCAAATTCTTGGATCCTCTTGATTTGTGTCTTTCTCATAAAGTATAGAGTTAGATAACTTACTTTTTAATACCACCCTGATTGTTACTACCCTGATTCAAGACCCTGTTATTTAACGAGGTTATTATAACAGCTGTCTAATGGACTTTACAACTTTACCATTCATATTCCAACATTCTCTCTCAATGAATATTCAGATGGTTTTATTTCATGAACCAGGTAATAACTTCCATTTTTTTACTCAAAACTCTCTCTGTATCTCTTTCTCTGTCTCTCTGTCTCTGTCTCTGTCTCTGTCTCTGTCTCTCTCTCTCTCTCTCTCTCCTCTGATAGGTGTTTCACAGCCTTCAAAGGACCAAGGTCTGCCTTATTTATGACTTATTTGAACTAGCCTTCCTATAAAGCTCTTCACTCAATTACCTTTAAAACGATTCTGTAACCTCCTTCGTTTTTTTTTTTTAACATTACCTATTCAATCAAATTTCTTTTAACCACTATACTCAGAATATATTAGAATCTGTGCTGGGAACATCACTAGCTAATCAAGAAAAGAAAAATAGAACAAAAATATTCAGAAATTAGCTTATAGAAAATAGCTAGGGAGCATAACAATCAATGAAATCATGTATAAAAAGGGAAAAAATACTAATGAGGTAGCTTAGCTTTATCTACTTTCAATCTACATATTTGCTAGTCAGAGATCTATCTCTAGAACTAAAGTTGGTCATTGACAAAACTTGCATTTTTCTATATGGTCTTCCCCCACCCAAGATACCAATCTTTGTGATATACAAATCCATTACTTTGTTGTGGGTATGTTCACATGGATGTGGATACCAGTTGAGGCTATTGCCTACCCCAAAGCTAGAATACCAGGGAAAAAGGCAGTTCTGAGCCACTGGACAGGGGTGCTAAGAAACAAATTTGGGGCATCTGAAAGAACAATACTTGCTGTTAAATTCTGATCCATTTCTCAAGCCACACTTCCTTGAATTGTATTATAGGGTTTTTTTTTTTTAACTACTTCTGTATATTTGAAAACTAGTGGTTGATGGAATAAATTTTTCTGAAAATAATTTTCTGATTATTTAATTTGTATTTGTTTGTATACAAAAGGAGCTAGCCAGGACCTAGCAAGATGTCTCAGTAGGTAAAAGGGCTTTCTGCACAAGCCTGACGACCAGAGTTCAATCCATGAATTCCAAACTGGAAAGGAGAAACCTGACAACTGAAAGTTGTCTTCTAACTTCTACTTATTAAGGCACATGCTCACATGCCCCTTCCTTAAAATAATAAATAAAAAGGAAAACACGCAAAGCCATCATAATACATATGATTTTAGACATGTCAAAATTTAGCATTATATTACTAAAATATTTCATCTTTCATTGCAGTTTATTGTTTTAACCATGTTTGCTGGTGTCTATATTCTGTGTTTTAGAGATAGGGTTAGGGTTAGGGTTAGGGTTAGGGACACCTGCTTATAGTGTGAATTCTATTTGTATTTTTTTTGAGAAGTGCTATTTCTACATAGCTCTCTTTTTTACGCACTATCTATTGCGGGAGGGCCGGGAACAAGGGGAGTAAATGTAAATTTTTCTTTTATCAATAAAAAAAAAAAGAAAACTCTACCCTAGAAATATATCCTCATTAAAAATAAATTGCCTAAAAAAAAAAAATAAGCTCAGGACTATTAATTTTACAATTGATCAGAAATTCAATGCATTCAGCATTCTAAGCTGGAGCCACAGCCTTAATCACTTCTGATTGATTGCTTTAGGTACATTCTGTTGCCTCTTCTTCCAAAGGAATTTCCAAGAAGCTCCCAGAAAAACGGTAAGATTTTTATACCACCCAGAAACCTTTACTACTTGTTACAAAAGGAAGGGGCCCTTGTTTGTCCTGGCTGCCTGGCTAGCTTACACCCCAAATAACCATACAGAAATTGTATTAATTAAAACACTGCTTGACCATTAGCTCCAACTTCTTATTGGCCAACTCTTACATATTAGTTTAACCCATTTCCATTAATCTGTGTATCATCATGTGCCAGTGGCTTACTGGTTCTAACTGGCATCCATCTCAGGCAGCGGATCCATGACTTCTCTCTCTCTCTGCCTTCTTCCTCCCAGCATTCAGTTCTGTCTTCTCCATCTACCTAAGTTCTGCCCTATCAGGCCTAAAGCAGTTTCTTTATTCATTAACCAATGGAAGAAAGACATGAACAGAAGAAACTCCTACACCAACTACTGTAGAATCTGCCCCCACACCTTGTTAATCCATATATGATTTGCAGTTTCCAGGAACTTTGCTTGAGATTGATTGGATAGGAAAAAGCAAAACTAGCTTAGCTTCTAGATATCAACTTGAAATCTGGAAAGCAATTTTTAAGTCAAATGTATAATATTTGTTCCTTTTTTAGTCACTAAACATTGTTTACACTGTAAATCAGTTATATCATTTCCTAGTAAATTTATTGAGAGTGCAAAATAACCTATTTACATATGACCTTTGGAATATAACCTGTTTACGAGTTGAAGATTCTGGATGGTGCATCACAGAGCTAAATGCAAATAGTTTTTCATTAACTGCTGTTATGCATCATCTGCCTCATTGCTTCTCTTCATTAGCACAGATAATAGATACCTAACTGAATTACTGCTTTCAAGCATGCCACTAAGTTTTTTGTTTTCTGTGCTATATGTTTCCTTGGATCTCTAAACATCAACTTCAGTTTGATATTAAGTTCTTGTCTTTGAACTTTTTAAAAATAGCTTAATGAAACTAGGGACCTCTATAATATGCCAGCCAACAGTGAATTTAGGTCAAATTTGCTCTTTTGTTTAGGAAATGTAATAAAACCCAAGGGTGTTATCAGGTGCTGGGAAGTAGAAATACAGTTTGATTTTTAAGAAGTTTATTAAATATATTCTGAAACTCTATCACATAGAAAGCACTCTTATAGGTATAGGAGATACCTGTATGGGTGGTACATTCATCAGTGGAGCTTGGATCCTGTAAAGGATGTCAACAATAAATATTTTACAGAGAAGAACAGCAAGGCAGTATGTAAAATGGTTCATGTCATCGTGAGGGGATATAAATTACAAGGAGAAGTTATTTTAGTCATAATGACTAGGGATGTCTTTGGTAAGAAAAAGGTACTTGGAATGCAATGACCCAAGCCTTGGAGATAGTTAGATAAAGGTTATCCAGACAGAGAATAAGAAGCATAAAGGATCCATGAGCAGATTTTCTATGTTTGAAGAAAAATTGAGGACAACAAGGTCTTTAAATGAAAAAACTCCTTTTTATTTTGTTCTCCACGTTGAACTGTAAATAATGATAACAATTTACAAAAAAAGTTGTGTAGAAGTTTCCTCTGAGGTTAAAATTTTCCACCTTATAAAGTAGCTCATTGAAACACAGGATGCTTACAGGGAGGAAAAACAAGATGTTCTAAGAGGAGGTGACCACTCTGTCTATGGGAAGCTTATTGAGATAGGAAGTAAACACAACATAGCTTCAGGAATTCCTCAATACTGACAAGATTCAATAATTTCCTCTCTCCCTCATAACCTACAAGCAGTAAGGACTACGAAAGGACCTTCAAACAGAGATGTCTAGAAAACTCTCAAACACCATCAGCATACAGCAAACAGAGACCAGTTAAGCTACAGGGAAGACTCCCAGTCAAGTTAAGTTGCCTAGAGGAGATTCAGACCAAATGAAATAACTGGAAAGGGCAATCTATAACTTGTTGAATTACTTACAAGTTGTGCAACATACACTAGGTTGCTTGATCCACCATTCATGTGGGTTTTGGTTACAACTGTCTTTGAGTCATATTTGTTCTTGTAGATAACACCTCACTCATATTCTTCCTTGTAACCCCAATAAAACTATTTGCTCACCAAGTAGAATTTGGGTGGCATCATTACTTTGGTCTGTCATCAGTTCCCTATTGATATATTTATGCCACCTCAGGAATGGCATCACACAACAAATGAATATGAACATTTTTAAAGTGGTGAGAAAATGTCAAGATCCAGTGTTGTGTTTATATAGAAAGCAACAGACTATGTGAACTGGATAATATATTTTTCCATTAAAGTTGACACAAATTGCTAGTTTTATTGGTAATATAATAATCATAAACTTATTATGCCAAAAATCCTTCATCTATTTATAATTGCATTTGATCTTTATGCATTTCCTACAGGGAGATATTATAAAAGTGTATTTTGATTAATTAGGTAATCAACACAGAAAGATTTAGGAGCTTGTCAAGGTCAAGTGAACAGCGTAGCATGATACTAAGATCCAAGTCAATGCAATCTGGTCCCTGTAGTTCATGATGCAGAATACAAGTTGCAGTCAATTTTCATGTTTCTAAGGGGATTTTTTTTTTAGTGTTTTAGTGATAATCCCATTAATATATAGTAAAGATAGTTCTCTTTTTTAAAAAAAATCACCATTTTACCATGTGATTTGCTTTGACAAATTATACATTATAAAATGGCACAGGGACAGTTCAGAACAGTGTTTTGCAATGGGAATGTTCCTCACTTGTTGCCTATGAGAACACTGTTATCATTTTAGACTTACTGTCAGGGACCGTTGCCCCAACATAGAAACTGGTGCTTTGCCCTAAATGTGTTCTCGGAGGCGCGTGGAAGAATCAGACTCTTTCACACCATTATCGTTCAAAGGCAGCTCAGGACTTCTTGTCCTTACAGCATGACCTGCGTTTATTCTCTCCCCCAGCTCTGAATGCTCTCTCCACTTGAATGCTCCTCCACCCTCAGGAATTCTCTATTCATATTCTTTTTCCGGGGACTCCACACCTCTCAGCAACACACCTGCATGCCTCACCAGCTTTGGAGCCAGCAACCTCTTCCTGGGCAATCTACAAGTCAAAGAAGGCCGGAGCCAAGCCTTTCACCTTTTGTCTTTCTAAATTGCTAGCTTTCCAGCTACCAAGCTGTATTCAAGCCATGGCCGTCGCCAGGCTGGCATATATCAGAGCCCACAACTGACAGGCTGTAATGAGTGGGATATTTCCACTTCACTCTTTTATCTGTGGTAACAATCACTCCTCCACAGGATGTATTAGCAATAGAAAAGCCTATCTTTTTCTTCTGTTGGTATTTGACCACAATATGAGAGTGAATGGAGCCAGCACAGAATAGAATAAAGTAGGTCATTCCAGTTGAGATAGACCAAATAGCTGATTCTCAGAAGTGATAGCAAATCAGTGTTGCCATAGCACAGCATTATATATGAATAGTTTGTTTGTCAGATGATGAAAATTAACTGACAAGCAGATCAAAATGTAAAATACCTCCTTGTGTTTGAAGGCATGATGAGGCATTCTATAGTCCTTGTTTTCTCTAAAGTGTGTATTTTTTCCTATGTCCAAGCTAAAGAAGGAAGCTGACTCAAATGTGTTTTTCTTAGCATTACAATTCTACAGCTTAATCTTCGTCTGAAGAAACTTACTTCCTAAAGACCATGGATCAGGATAAATCATAGTTTATAAACAAAGATTTTTTTAACCAAAATAATTAGCTATTTTCTTCCAAAATTTAAATTATAATGTACAACAAACAGAACAATGAAAATAGTGATAATATGACTATTGATGTTAGGATTAAAGTTTGGTTTATTTTATAAGTACTTTGAATATAAAATTATTATGGCATCTTTTAACCAAAAATATGTTATTTATGATGTCCAAGAAAATATGGTAGCCAGTGAAAACATATCAGCACTCCCTGACAGAAAAAATAAAGAAAAAATATATAACCTCTTAATCATAGTATGAATTAAGAAAGTGTGTTTTGGTGAGTTCAAAAAGTAAGCTATTGAATTCTTTAGAATGCTCATCTATCAACTTCTTTTGACCTTGAACAGTTATACAAATGTTTTCTTTACAGAGTGAAGGACACAACTATCATGCAGGATAGCTAATGTCAGTATAATTAGAATGAAGTTTAGATTCATTATTATTGCATCCCTCCTTATGTTACAATGCATAAGTCATTATGTGGCCTAGTCTTATGATCCATGGAGAAAAAGATATTAGCTTTTGCATTGCATACCCAATCAGAATTTGTGAATAATGAGGAGACGATAATGCATGTGCACTATCAGCAGAATATATGTTTCTACTTTTGCTTAAGATATTTTGTATAATGATACAAATTAAGGATATTTTTGTCATAATGCATTATGTATTTCTATCACAGATGAAAATATTTTGTATAATGTCATGAATTCTAGGTCACTGTCCTTACACTATACATTTGTTTACAGAATGTTTATTTTTTTGTATGTGAAGGCTTAGTCTTTAAGCTCTTTAGGTTGTTATAAATTATACACTAATAATCACTCATGATTGTCATTCTTATAACCATGTTAGGTTTTCTAGGAATACAGAAATACATGTCAGATGAATAGGAAATTTTCAAGCACTTCATAGACCTAGAGAATATGGCATTTAAATGTTTTAAAAATTTAAAATTCTGTTGACATGAGACACAACTGCTCCTGGTATTACTGATCTACTCCCAAAAGAATGATGGGCACCGAAGACACTCCACATGGAACTTGTTTTCTTCTTGATAAATCTGCAATACTGTACAAAGAACTGCCCTTGCCTCAGCTGCTGACAGTAAACATGTTGTCCAATCTGGACAAACAGGATACAAGGATAAGTGACAGGGTAGGACAGTCTTTTGAATATTCCTGGTTCTGAAAATGGTCTGTCAGATATACTAAGCCTGTAGCCAAAATTGGTTAACGAGTGCTGTAGATACTTTTGGTGACTGTGCAGGTAACCAGCTGTTTCTGTCATTTCTTGCATCTTTTAGAAATCACTTGCTTGAACTTCCTGCCTACTCAGGTAATATTATTTTCCTTCTCAGGTCTTTAATGGGGTTGAAGACTAAACAGCCACAGTCACTATCCTCTCATATCTTAGCTAAGGCATATTAGGTGCAAGACTTGGACATTTTTGTTTGTTTGTTTGTTTGGTTGGGTTTTTGATGGCAAGACGGAGTTTCTATGTAGCATTGAAGCCTTTCTCAGAACTAGCTCTTGTAAATTAGGCTGTCCTCAAACTCACAGATATCCACCTGCCTCTGCCTCCTGACTTATGGGATTAAAGGCCCAGGAAGACTTAGATTCTTGAAGATAGGACAGCTATTGGAATAATTTCTGTTATTTGTCTCCTACCTATAGCCTGGACATTTAGTACGGGTTTCTTGCTTGATGTTTTTCTTGTTGGTTGTAGTTCTATTTTGCTTGTGTTATTACCCTTTAATACCCTTTCTTTCTCCTGGACTATAGTTGATAATTGTTCTTATTGTAAATAGTTGTTTGTTTGTTCGTTTTTCGATACAGGGTTTCTCTGTAGCTTTGGAGCCTGTCCTGGAACTAGCGCATGTAGACCAGGCTGGCCTCAAACTCACAGAGATTTGCCTGCCTCTGCCTCTGCCACTCCCTCTAGGATTAAGTTGTGTGCTACCACCACCTGGCATTTAAATAGTTGTATTATGGAAAGTCATTCTGCCAATAGCTTTGGGTTACTGGATTTAAGGCATGGCTTCTTATCTGTGGAGATGATTTCTTAAAAGAAGAGAGAGAGGTCATGCATGATCTCTTGGGTTGTGAAGATAGCTTCCTGTATGCAAATATGATTTCTTAAAAGGAGGAAAGGGAGAAATTGCGTGTGCCCTATGGGTTGTGAACACAGAGTGAGGCAGCCTGAATGAACAGGTGGACAGTTCTCAGCTCCCTTGATCTGTACCCCTTAATATATATATGTGTGTGTGTGTGTGTGTGTGTGTACATAATTATGTACACACACACACACACACACAAACATCCATATCTTTTTGATTCTCACTACAGAGCACTTCAAAAAAAGTCTATTTCATAAGATATGAGAAAACACAATTGTGAAGTTGGAGGGGAGCATTTTTTAGATTATCCATTGACATAAAAGGCACATGAGCATGGACAATGAAAAGTTCAATATCCAACTGAGGTGGAATGTAAAAGTTAAATCAGAGCAAGGTAGTCAAATCCTGACCAATGGCTAAGAACTACTGGTAGATTATTAGAAAATTAGCATGCATTATATTCAAATGGTATTGGAGAGATAAGAACTAAAAAATTTTTTATTATATGGACATATTGTCATATTGCTCATGTTAATACATTTCTAAACACTTCTGGGGCATTATTTGTGAAGACTCATGTAGGCTACAGTAGAATGCACTGACAATATTCTATTCAGTGAGAAGGCCATAATGACATGTTGCTCCAATCTGTGCTGTGAAAGCTCCTCTACATTCTTCCTAAAGTACTTCTACGTGAGACACAAGTACAGAAGAGAAAGTCCAAGATGAATCTGCTTATCATTTCAAGGACTAAGCATTCAGAGCAATATTAGCAATAATGGTCTAGATATTTCTTTTTCAGTCTTATTACCAGAATAGTGATTTCATCAATTTTTTTCCTGTTTTCTCTGAGAAAATAAATTATTTAGAAAATAGAAAGATTTCTTATGTTCCATATTTTCTTTTAATCTTTGCATAATTACACTTGCTTATTTAACTTCTCAGTTTTGGGGTTATCAAAAAGAAAAAAATTTCTAAATTGATACATAAAAAATATCTTTTCATAGATCTATACAGTCAAGTCTTGTAAAGCTGGTTTTAGATATATGTAGGTGTCCCTCACGGTCCTGACTTCCTTGTTCATCTTCTCCCTCCTTCTGCTCTTCCACTGGACCTTGGTAGCTCAGTCCCTTGTTCTGATGTGAATGTGGGTCTCTGGCTCTATCTCCATCCATCATGCGAAATTTCTATGGTGACAATTGAGATATTCAACAAAGTAAC
>JAQHUG010000035.1:11184470-11212626 GCA_028555095.1 Dicrostonyx torquatus
TATTAGTTTGCTCAGATCTTCTTGTTGCATAATTTCTGTATTCTGGTGTTGTTATGTTGCTTTTCAGGTTGTTAGAGGAACTTTTGGATTGGCGCCTGCCCATCTCTTCCTCTCAGGTGTATCAACACTCCTGTTGGGCAAATTTGAACCCATGGCGCTCACCAAGGACCAGCTTCCATCAAAAGTTTGGAAATATATTTTCATCAAGTTGCCTAGTGTACTTATTTGATAATCTTATTTACTCTAATGCTTGTGTACTCAGGAGAACCAGCAGTCACAGCCAGCACCATTTTTCTCATCTTATCACCTATCCTCTCAGCTTTTCTTATCTTATCCACTGTGTGACCAAGGAGGAACCTAAGGCCTAAACAAGGACTATATCACTGAACTGCTCCAAAGCCCACAAAATATTACCTTACCTTTTACACCAGAGTGAATATTTGAATCCATTGAAGATTACAGTATATTGGTTGAAGCAGAAGCTCACAAACCAAAATTTCAGGCAGGAGAGGTCGAATGCATAGATTTTGATATTGTTCCATTTAAAAAGTTATTTCCATATATTTTGTGTAATCAAACTTATATCATTGTATCATGTTGCTATATAATGTTTTCTGAAATAATATAGAAAAATATTGAAGTTACTCAATGCTACAACATAGTATATCCTGCTTCTATTCCTATTTAATATTTTATTCCTTATGATAATCATGTTTTTTCTTTTTTATTGTTAAAAGAAAAATTTACATTTACTCCCCTTGTCCCAGGCCCTCCAGCTCCCCCACCATCCCACCGCCCTCCTCCTGCTTCCTTAAGATGGGGTAGGGTACCCTGCCCTTTGGAAAGCCCAAGGCCCTCCCCCCTCCATCTCGGTCTAAGAAGGTGTGCATCCATATAGAATAAGTTCCCAAAAAGCCAATACATGCAGAAGATAGAGATAGGTCCCTATGCCATTGTATGATAATCATTTTAATGCAGATGAAAATGAGACATAGAGATAAAAATGAATATTTTTCCTGCTTCAGGTTGATCTAACTGGAATAAAACTTAAAATATTAAAATGAATTCTGACATAATTAATCTAATATACCAATAATAAATGATGTGTGTTTATTACTTGATTACATTTTTAGGGAAAAGTTGGAACTGCCCATTCCAGGACCTTGTAAAATGAAAATAAAGGGGATACTTTCTGATTTTCATAGTGATTAAAATATATGTATTCTTATTAATAGCCAAATTTTAGGTGTGCATATAGTACATCTGAAATATTTTTTATATTCTATTACAGTAAAAGAAGATGAACGGTTATACATCTGAGAATTGGTTGAGACATGAGAACCTATAAAACATGTAAAATGGTATCATGGTGTTAGAATAAACTTTTTGTTTGCATTCTTTTGGTTCTTTCTTAGGTTTCACTTGTAGAGGTCTATGTCACCTATATTTGCTTCTGACTCTGGTTATCATGCTAACTGAAACTCGCAGGCTGATTGGTTTGCTCCAATTCTCTCTTGTCTTCTGTCAGACAGAAAGGCAAATGTCTATGCACCTTATTCTGGCCGTAGGAGCCAAATCCCTCCCCTTTAGCTGCTACTGTGAAATGTTATTTACATATGAGCAATTCCTCATTTGCTCTTGGCCACCCCTTGTGTACACTCTGTTGTGTCAATCACTTGCATATGTTTTCACAGGAGGAAGAATCAAAGTGATAACCAGCCAGCATATGTGACTTTAGCAGTTTTGTCATTTCCTTCCTCTAGAATGAATATATGTGATGAATTCTAACCACACATTTGTTTCACTTGTAAGATTATATGCAAGTGATTCTAGTCCATAAATTTTAAATACCATCAGGGTGTTGAGTTTCAGGATGAAATGCTAACATGCTGTCAATAGAATTCTAACAGTTAGGTCATTATTCTGCTACTCACTGTTCACACTTGTCCTTATCTTCATCTTAATGAGGTGTCACGCTTTGGCAATTCAATATGCATGTATTTGCAACGTGAATTTTTCAGAGAGGTAGATGAAATGGCAAAAGTCTCCACGAAAATCTCCTGAAATCCAGTTACTGACAAAGCTGTGGAGAAAATTACTCTTGAGCCATGCTTGTGTTATTGAGCAACGTTTCTTGGTTGGCACATGTTAGGGCAAAAGGAAGGGAAAAAAGAGTTGTGGTGCTGTTTGAGGGTAATGCCAAAAACTAATGATTTTCAGAATGTTCCTATCCTGCAAATTTGTTAAATGGACTTAACATGAAGATTAAGTATGGTTTTGTTACTCTCTGTTTGTTCATATCATTCTAATTTCTGGTTAAAGAAATAATTTGCTATTATCGACTATCTGGCAAACTTATATAATTGCAAATTCTGGTTTTAGAAACATGCTATTATTTGGCTGAATGACTAGGCAAACATTCAAAGCTGTGATCAGCATATTAGGAACCATGTGTGGAGAGTGACTATTTGCTGATAGGTCCAGAATTGCGTAGATCTTCTCCTGAGAACCAGTAGACTTCCAGTGAAGTCACGAGTTACAGCAGTTCTGTCTTGTCCAGCAGACATCATTTTGTTGCACATCTTCCTAAGCACTGGCTCCTGATCTTTCCACTCCCTTTTCTTTGACATTCTATAAGTCTTAGAAGGGGTGATTTATCTACCCATTACAGCCAGACAAGCCATCACTTACTCTCTACTTTAATTTCCAAGACAGTTAATATACTTATACACTTACCATCTTTGACCATTTTGTTAGCTTGTTCAGAAGGTTGCTAAATTTATCCATTTCTTTTCAACCACTATAATTACTTTGCATATTATCAATAAAAATCATTTTACTTCATCAATTTACTAACCATTTTTCTTCTTCAATAAAGTAGTATAGCTGTTTTTGATTCTGTGCCAATTTCAGTAGTGTAGATATTAGACTATATTGATTCTGAGTATTTAGTGACAAGGTAGTAGAAGTGACTTTTTAGGTTATTTTCTGTATTTGAATATAGTGCACTCCTTTTACATGGTTGCTTTACTGTAATATTTCTAATCCCCTTATACCTATTTAGTACAATTGCTAATATTTGCTACAATTTGAATTTTACATAGGATTTGTTAACTTTGGTTTTATAGTTTGTATTAATTGAAGATAAAACAGGATCAAATAATAGATTCTTAATTGATTTTAAAAGAAATATCAACAGATTTCTAAAAGAATAAAATATCATATTGTATATGTTTCATATTCATTGCTCCTCATAAATATATAATATTTTATCTTATGAAGACATTGCTTTTAAGAAGTTATAAGATATCCCTATAGTCATTTTCAAACATACTTAAATCTTTCATCAATGTCCATGCTCCTGACTACATTGACCAAAACTGTGCTCTCCACATTCCAATCACTGAGCTATGATAATAGTAAAATCGATGTCTTAGAAAAATGTATTTCTCCAGCATCTCTTTAATAACCACTGAAGAACAACCTACAGGGAAATAGTTTTCTTATTCTCCACAGGATGTACTGAATCAAAGTATTTTCATTAAAATTAATAAAAAATGACAGAAAGTAGAGAAGAGATGATTCCTTGTTTATTTTACTTATTTTTACCACAAATCATATATTGATAAAGCAATTCTAAGAGGCGTATGTGTAATCTAATTCACTGAGACTGGCTTTTCTTCTTCTTAACCACATGCACATTTTTACATCTGTAGCAATATTCTCTTTGAATAGCTACCTCAGGTTAATTTGGAGTTCCTATTGGTTTTAGTGGCCCGGATATGTTAGAGTGTGGATAAAGCAGACATCCTGAGTTATCAGCGTACCAAATAAGATATGAAAACACAGTCATGCACAGGCACTCATTTTTGACAATGTGTATTGGCAGAGACCAAATTTAATACGCAATGATGTTTTAAGCTGTAACAAACCAAAATGTGAGGAAAAATAGTGTCCTTCTTTTATAAGAGCATATTTATTTAAAATAAAAATCCAAGAAAAATGTTAGGAAGATGCCTGATAAACTTGATTACATATTAAAACGTCATGTACACTACTGACACATTTCTAACACTTTTTTTTACTATAATAGAGTCTCAAGACTCTGAGCAAAAATGTAGAGAGAAAAGTACTTATATATACAATTCAAAATGAATCCAAGGTATTGATAAATTCTACAGAGAATTTCTGAAAGAGATTTAGTTAGGAAAACAGATGGATGAACCTGACCCATGTTCGACAGGAAAAATATCTTGTTTCCTCTTCTTTCACAACAAATAAGGATAACAAAATAAGAGTATTTTGTAAAACTGGAAATTACTTCCAGATAGTGAATTCCTTTGCTTTTTTTGTGTGTGGGCAGAGGGAGGGGGTTGAGAGGGCTTTTGTCAAGATACCTTCTCTGTCACCATTCTAAATAAATCCTAACTGAAATCCCTCTCAGGCTTGCGTTCCACAAATTTTCAAGTAGCAGACTGGCTTACAGCACTATTATTGACAAACAGAAAAGCACCAATTTATAACTCTCTAAAGGTTAAATAGCAATAAAAATACGAATGCTTCTTTATGGGGATAAACAAGTTTTAAGGTGAAAGGGAAAATTCCGAAGTTACAAATAGTCGGATCTATACTAAAATGGGAGAAAACGTAGCTTATGAAAGGAGGGTAGAATACTCTTTATTTTTTTCAAAGTAAGTCATACAAAAATGAAAAGGCTGCCTTCTGAAATGCTCAATTATTTGTCCTGGTTTTGCCATGCATCGTGGGTTGCATCTTATAAGCTTGGCTCATTTCTTGTCCATTCTTTATCTATCCTCAAGTAATATCATTTCTCTTTCGAGGGTGAAAATGTCCTGTTTTCTCTGTGCTCTACTTCATGGTAAAGACGGGACTTTGCTCTGCTGTTCATTTGCACACAGGAATATCATGTACTTTGCCCATGGCCCCTGTGCCCTGCAGTGCCTTTTATTGGAACCATACCTTGAATCGGTTTTCCAAAACGAAGTTAAGCAGCTCTCTTAAAATTAGTATTCCATGAATGCAAAGGTAAAAACTTGAAATTAATAATATTCAAAGTGTTAATAGAAATTCAAATAGTATTGCCAGCATTTTAAGAACAGCATATTTTCCCCCAGAATATCAATATATAACACTGTTCATATGTTGTCACTTAGTATGCCTCTGGAGTAACTAGTAAAATATATTGATTAAGGTATGGAGCTACTTAAATAGTCACACAGTTAAATTAACATATACTTAATATAGCGCCTTTTGTTTTGTTTTTAAGGATGTAACACACTTATTTAATTTATTCTTCATTCAGCATATATAATATTTGTAAATACAACTCAACTTTTGTGTGGAAGTAAATTAAATTGCACTAATTAATACCTTAATTATGAACTATAGTCGAGTATTACATATATAGTTCAAATGATTTTATATGGGTTTATATAAATAAGCTCTCTAAAAATTATCTTGAAACTGTAAATTTTAGTCATTATGGAAAGTAGCATTATAGGACTAAAGGCTAGTAGATAATGTTTTAGCTCTCTTATCAAGGAATTCACTATCTTTGAAGTTTGATCTCTCATTCACCATTTTAAAAGTTGTGATTAAAGGATATACAATAGATTATACCCATTCCAACTACTGGACCCTGCAAGCTACAAATCCTACCCTGCCCCCAAACTCATAAAGCCCCCACAACCTCACTGTAACTCTAAAACACAACCTATTACTACACAGAGAGGACCAAGAGATGAGTGACCAGACACACAGTGCCACGCCTCACTCTATACTGGGGCAAAACCGTGGGCCCTCCTCACCTGCCTCAGCTTCTCTAGCTAGTCATCAGGAGATTTTCCTGAAGGTAGGATGCTCTATTACCCCCATCTGGACCATTAGAAATTGTAAGCTACAAATTTCACCCCACCCCAAATGCTCCTATCCCACTGCAACCTCAGTGGAACTCTGAAACATAGCCTGCTACTACACAGGGAGGACCAAGAGGTAAGTGACCAGCCATCTGGCAGGAGACCCCACTCTACAGGCCCTCCATATTGGGACAAACCCAGGGCCCCTCTCCCACCTGCCTCAGCTTCAATAGCTAAGCATCAGGTGAGTTTCCTGAAGTTAGGCTCCTCCAAAACTCCTGAGACACAGACAGTAACAGTACAGAGTAGACCAAGAACAGTTCCCAAGACATAGACATTCACTGCAAGATGAAAAGACACTACCAGCATCAAATGAAGAAAAAGATGAGTAGGCACAAAGCAAGAATTACTCCAACAACCAAAAAAGCAACAGGGTAATTCCAGAATTCAGTGGTCATACAACAGGAAGACTTGCTCATCCTTACCCAGAAGAAGCAGAAGAAAATGACTTTAGATGTAACTTTATGAAAATGATGGAGACCTTTAAAGAGGAAGTGAAAAACCACTGGTCATTAATATCACGTAATATCAATGGAATCAATTCACCTATAAAAAGGCATAGGCTAAGAGAATGGATACGCAAACAGGATCCAGCTTTATGCTGTATACAAGAAACATACCTCAACTTCAAAGACAAACATTACCTCAGAGTAAAAGGTTAGCAAAAGTTTTCCAATCAAATGTACCTAAGAAACAAGCAGGTGTAGCTATCCTATTATCTAACAAAATAGATGTCAAACTAAAATCAATCAGAAGAGAAGGACACATTATATTCATAACAGGAACAATCCATCAAGATGAAGTCTCAATACTGAATATCTATGCCCCTAACACGAGAACACCCACATATGTAAAAGAAACATTACTCAAGTTTAAATCACACCAAACACCACACACTAATAGTAGGAGACTTCAACACTCACTCTTGCCAATGGACAGGTTAACCAGGCAGAAACATAACAGAGAAATAAGAGAACTAACAAATGTCATGAATCAAATGGACTTAAAAGACATCTATAGAACGTTCCACCCAAACACAAAAGAATATAGCTTTTATTCAGAACATAATGGAACCTTCTCTAAAATTGACCACATACTTGGTAACAAAGAAAACCTCCACTGATACAAGGGGAGGGAGAAAGAGAAATTGAGGGAACATAATAGCCAAAATGGAGGAGGGATAGACACTGAGAGCAACAATAAATAAGTGGAACCTCCTGAAACTGAGAAGCTTCTGTAAAGCAAAGAACAAAGACAATAAGACAAAAAGGCAGCCTACTGAATGGAAAAAGATCTTCATCATCCTCAAACCAGACAGAGGACTGATATCCAAAATATATAAAGAACTCAAGAAATTAGACATCAAAATTCCAAATAACTCAGTTAAAAAATGGGTTACAGAACTAAACAGAGAATTCTCAACAGAAGAATCTCAAATGGCCAAAAGACACTGAAGGAAATGTTCCACATCCTTAACCATCAGGAAAATGCAAATCAAAACAACTTTGAGATACCTTCTTACACCTATCAAAATGGCTAAGAACATAAACATCAATAATAGCTTATGCTGGAGAGGATGTGGTGTAAGGGGAACACTCCTTAATTGCTTGTGGGAATGGAACTTGTATAACCATTTTGGAAATCAGTATTGTGTTTTCTCAGAAAAGTTGAAATTCACCTACCTCAAGACCCAACAATACTACTCTTGGGCATATACTCAAAAGATGCTCAATCATACTACAAGGACATTCGTTCAACTACATTCTATCAGCATTATCTTAAATAGCCAGAACCTTGAAACAACCTAAATGTCCATTAACCAAAGAACGGATAAAGAAAATATGGCACATTTACACATTAAAATATTACTTATTGGTAATAACAAAATGGCATCTTGAAATTTGCATGCAATATGGATGAAACTAGAAAAAATCAACCTGAGTGAGGTATCCAAGCCCCGGAAAGATGAACATAGTATATACTCACTCTTAAGTGGATACTAGCTGTAAAGCAAAGAATATTGAGACTATAGTTTTTGATCCTAGAGAAGCTAAGTAACAAGGTGAACCCTAAGAAAAACATACATAGAGTCCACCTGAAAAGGGTAAATAGAAATTGCCTGACAAATTTGGGAGCATGGGGGTGGGGTGAGTAGGGATGGTGGAGGGAGAAGAAGAGGGAGGAAGAGAAATTGAGGGAACAGAATAGCCAAGATGGAGGAGGGACAGACATGAGAGCAAGGAAAAGGATATTTTGATTGAGGGAGCCGTTATCAGGCTGAAACCTGGCACTAGGGAAATTCCCAGGAATCCATAAGGCTGACCCCAGCTAAGACCCTAAGCAATAGAGGAGAGGGTACCCAAACTGGCCTTACCTTTTTACTAATATCTTAAATATCACCATAGAACCTTTATCCAGCAACTGATGAAAGAGAGGCAAAGAACTGGATCAGAGCACCGGCTGAGCTCTGGAAGTCCAGTTAAAGAGTGGGAGGAGTGAAAATATCAGCAAAGAGGTTAAGATTATGATGGGGAAGCCACTGAAACATTTGACATGAACTAATGGGAGCTCACCAACTCCAGCTGATCAGGGAAGCAACCAGCATAGGACCTAATTAGACCCTCTGAATATAGCTGATGATTGTATGTATGACTGGACCAGACTGAAGAGCCATTGACAGATGCACCAAAATTTATTCCTACTGCTTGTACTGGCTTTTTGAGAACCGATTCACTTTGGATGGATAACTTGCTCAACCTAGGTATAGTAGGGAGTGCTTTGGACCTTCCCCAAAGCAATGTGCATTACCCTCTCCAAGGAATGGATGTGGGTGGGGTGGGGGGTATGTGAAGAGAATGAGAGGAGGAAAGGGAGTGGGAAGTGGGATTGGTATGTAAAATGAAAAAAAAGATAGTTTGTTTTATTTTAAAAAAATATGAAAGGAAAACATAATCAGTGTTACTATACTTTGAATTCCCCATATAATAAACTTTTACAACCTAAAAAAAGACATACAGTAATACAAGTAATATAGTTAAGGATCTCAGTCCTTAGAGGCCTATATACTAAACAGAATGTATGATTGACAGAATTCTTAGGAAGTAAGGTTAGTGGAAGGAAAAAAGTAGAAGTCATTGTCCTTGAAGTGGATACTGGTCTTCTCCTGAAAACCCATTGCTCCATGACACCAGGAGGGAGCAATGTTGTCCTGACACCTGCTTTAATACTGCAACTGTTCCTCATCATGGGCTAAGAAATAATTGATTAGATTCAGCCAACCATGGAATGAGAACTCCAAAATTGTGACGGAAAATATATCATTTTACCTTATAAGTTGTTTACCATGGGTGTTTGGTCTTCATGATAAAAAGCCAACAAGGCCAACTTAGAGTACCACTTTTAACTAAGTCATAATGCCAAGAGATGGAAGAAAGACTCTCAGACATTGAAAACACAATAGTATAAATGGATACATCATTCAAAAAAAATGTTAAATCTAAAAAACTGACACAAAACATCAAGGAAATCTGAGACACTATAGAAAGATGAAACCTACAGATAATGGGACTAGAGAAAGAAGAATCCTAGCTAAAAGGCCCAGTAAATATTTTCAATAAAATCATACAAGAAAAAATTTTAACCTAAGGAAGAGTTGCCTAGAAATGTACAAAAAGCATATAGAAAACCAGATAGATTGGACCAGAAAAGGAAGTTCTCCAGACAATTAATATTTAAAACATTAATGTATAGAACAACAACAACAAAAAGATTATTAAAAGCTGCAAGGGAAAAAGAGTAAATTATATATAAAGTTAGACTTACTAGAATTACACATAACTTCTCAATCAAATCTCCAAAACCCAAAAGGGCTTGGATAGATGTGTTTCAAGACTCTAAAAGACGACAGAGTTTAGCCCAGATTACTATAGCTGGCAAACTTTTCAATCACCATAAATCAATAAGATAAGATAATCCATAATAAAGTCAAATTTCAACAATGTTTATCTGCAAGTCAAGCCTTACAGCAAGAGCTAGAAGGCAAACTCTAATCAAAGAAGGGTAACTAAACCCATAAAAACATCAAAAAATGAATAATCTCACATCAGCAAAAATGAAAGAAGGCAAGCACACACACACACACACACACACACACACACACACGCCACCACCACCATCAAAAACAAATCAAAAAGTTCAACAATCATTGGTCATTGATATCTCTCATTTTAATGCTCTTAATTCCCCCCAAAACACACTAACAGAATAGATAGGAAAATAGGATTCATCATTCTGTTGCATACAAGAAACACCTTAATGTCAAGGATAGACATTTCCACAGGGTAAATATTTGGGAAAAGATATTCCAAAAAAGTATACCTACAGGAATCTGGTGTAAATATTTTAATATCTAACAAAATAGACTTCAAATAAAACTAATGCAAAGAGATATGGAAGTAAACTATATACTCATCAAAGGAAAAATCCATCAACATGACATTTTAATTCTTAACACTTATTGTAGTAAGAAGTTGCTTGTTTGTTTTCCCAGCCAACTGGACTCCCAAAATAATAACACAGAAACAATCACTTAAGTGTGTTGCTAGCTAGCTCTTACATATAGTAATAACCCATTTCCAGTATTTTATATTTTTCCATGGGAGTCATGGTCTACCAGCAAGGTTCCAACATGTCTGTCTCTGGCAGCGGCTCCATGTCTTCTCCCTGACTCCACCTTCTTCATCACAGAATTCAGTTTAGCTTTCACCACCTAGCTAAGTTCTGCTCTGCTATAGGTCCAAAGCAGTTTCTTAATTTATTAATGGTAAGCACACCATACAGAGCAGAATTCCATGTCACCTCCCATTTTCTGTTTAAATGAAAGGAAGGTTTTAAGTTTAACAAAGTAAAATTACATAAAACTAAGAAATTAATAAGTGAGAATTATAGTTACAATATTTATATCTATTTTATCTTTCATAATAAATAAGATAAACTATATCTATAAGTACATATTCTTCAAATCCATCAAAGACTCCAGAGGGTATAATATTACTTAAGTAAACAGAAAGCACATTGTCAGCAACTTCCAAAATTCTAGAAATGACAGAGACATTTCATTGCCTGGACAATCATACAAAGTTTTTTGTGTTGGGGCATTCAGTCCACAGCCCACAGGCCCATAGTGTCCATCAGACTTTTCCATGAAGCAGGAAGTTTGAAGATTGGTTCTTCCTTACAATGGCAAAGTCCATCAGTTGCATTCTTCTGTGTTCTGCAAAATGTCGAGCAGTCTCTTTCATGAAGCAGGAACCCCAAAGGATTATCTCACCTTCAGGCAAGTTCAGCAGTCATTTCTCTGTGGGTCTTGCATGTCCAGTTCATCAATCAGTCCACGCAAGAACAGTTTCTTACCCAAATGGCTAACAACCTCCATAAAAAGTCTCTTCAATGAAGTAATTGATGCTGCCAGGAGCAGATATGTCTCATTGTCATAAAATGTCCTAAGTTCTTAAGCATTTTAAATGCCACATTCTGTAGTCTTTCAAAGGTTTGAGAATCCCAATCCATCTGAAATATATCTCTGTACATCTAGAACTTGACTATAAAATTGACTATTATAGATGATTATTTATTAACCTATATTTCTTAATTATGCATTACATTTTTAAATGAGCAGAAATATACATATAACAAAGTTGACCTTAAATTTGTATCAATAAACCAAGATCTATACCAATGCAAATCTCTATAGCATATTCTTTAAATGTAAATAAACTTTCATAAACAATATTTGGAAATAGGAATGTATTTCTCTCCAAAATGCTTCCTGCTGTTTATTGCAAGAAGTATTTTGGGGGATGTTCACAGTGACATTTCATGGGGTCTTGGCCCATCAAACCTCATTAGTTTAGAAATATTCCACAGGTTCTCATCCTCTATGGAAACAAAAGAAGAACCTCTTTTCCAAAGCAATAAATACTTGGACCCATATTTTAATATCAAAATATCTTTAAAGTATGTATGTTAGCCTTGCTTAGTGGTTCCCAGTATAAAATGTCTTTCTGCAGTCAAAAAATTAAAAAAAAAACACAATAGTATACATATCTAGACTCTCTGTGTCCTTTCCATGGCTTATTCTTTCTTACTCCTTTTAATCTATGATTATCTGTACTTTGTCTCTTTAAAGACTATACCTTTTAAACCGTTTATTTCTTTTTATAACTGTCTATGTTCTTTTTCTTCTCTCTCCCAAGCCTATGTACATTTTTAAATACACTGCCTCTTATTTAGAGGTCTTTTATGTCTGAATTTGTCCTTATTGCGTATCTATAATACTTTTTTGAGCAGGACAGCTTCTTAAAATGTTAAGCACTTGTTAAAAATGTAAGTGATAGCGTTTCTAGGAAAAACACAGCCCTGTCTGCTTGCTCTGCCCAGTAATACATGGCAGGGCAAGGTCTGTTTAGTGTGAGCTATGTTCACAGCCCTATTTTTAAACATACAGCAGGTCTCTGTTGCCATTAAGCAAATTGTAGCACTCTACCCACAAAACTCATTTAAATACTCACAGCCGAACTTCCAGAGTTTGCGCTGGCAAGCATGGGTCAGGAGGGTATAGTTTCAAAGCACCTTTGCTTTTTTTCTACTACCACTGAATCAGGAAAACCTCTCTTAAAGGAGCCATGCCTCTGCTTGCTTCTAGCAAACAGAATTCACTCAAGAAAATGCCACTACAAAACCATGATTAACTCTTTTTTTGTGTGTCTACTATTCCTTTTTTAAGCTTTCTCAGGTTTTACATGGACTTAGTCGACTATGTTGGAGCACCAATTTGTAGTAATAAGTCATTTGTTTGTTTTCCCAGTCGCCCTGACTCCCAAAATAATCACACAAAACTATATTATTTAAATCCCAGCTTGACCAATCACTTAAGTGTATTTCTAGCAAGCTGTTACATCTTGTATGAACCCATTTCCAGTATTTTATATTTTACCATGAGGTTCATGGCCTACTGACAAGGTTCTAGCATATCTGTCTCTGGCAGTGGCTCCATGGCTTCTCCCTGACTTTGCCTTCTTCCTCCCAGCATTTAGTTAAGTTATCTCTGCCTTGCTAAATTCTGCTCTGTTGTAGGTCCAAAGCAGTTTCTTTAACATTATAAGCTAAAAGAACCTAACAATGATACAGAACATTTCACTAAAACACACAGAAACACCTCTTCTCTGCACCTCATGGAACTTTCTCCAAATTTTTCCCATCCTTGGTAATATCAAAAGAGAATCCTAAGGACATACTTTTAGAAAACTGTACTCCACCAACCTGTAAAATCTAAAAGAAAAGAATAGTTTTCTTGATAGATACCACTCACCAAAGTCAAATCAAAACCAGATAAACAATTTGAATAGACTTTTAACCCTTAGTGAATTAGAAGCAATAATTAAAAAGCTCCCCACCAAGAAAATCCTAGGGCCAAGAAGTTTTATCATAGAATTCTCCCAGACATTCATAGAAGAATTAATGCCAGTTATCCTCAATCATTCCATAAAATAGAAAGAGAGGGAAGATTGCCCAATTCATTTTAGGAAGTCATAGTTAATCTGATATACAAACCATATAAAAACCCAATAAAGAGAATTACAGACCAATTTCACTTAGTAATGTAAATGCAAAAATATTCAATAAAATATTTGCAACCATTCCATTGAAGACATCAAGTAGATCATCCACCAAGTTCAATTAGACATTATCCTCAAGGTACAGTGGTGGTTCAATAGATGAAAATTTGTAAATGTAATCCACCTTATAAATAACCTGAAAGAAAACCCCACATATATGATTTTTCTCATTAGATTAAGAAAATATGTTAGAAAAAATAAATCTTGCTTCTCTTCATGACTTAATTCCTGAAGAGATTAGGAATACAAGGTACATAACTACACATAATAAAGGCAAATTATTGCATGCCTACAGTCAATATCAAATTAAATGGAGAAAAACTCAATACACTACTACTAAAATGAGGAATAAGTCAAGGATTTCTGCCCTCTCCATATCAATTGAGTCTAATATTTGAAAATTTAACTAGAGCAACAACTGAACAAGATCACAGGGACACAAGTCAAAAGGAGAAGTAAAAGTATAGTTATTTGTAGATGATAATATGGTATACATAAGTGACCCTAAAACTAGAAACACCAAACTGTTTCAGCTGATAAACACTTTCAGTGAAATGGCTTGATATGAGATCAACTAATAAAAAAGAAAGAAATCAGTAGCCCTTCTACATACAAGTGATAATGATAAATGAACTGAGAAAGAAATCTGGGATATAATACATTTCACAATAGCCTTAAGTAATATAAAATATCATGGGAGTAGCCATAATCAAGCAAGTAAAATGCTTGTATGAAAATTTTTCACATTTTGATCATAATCAAGAAGAAACCAGAAGGCAGAAAGATCTCCCATGTTCATGAATCAGTAGGATTAACATAATAAAAATGGTCAGCTTATCAAAATTAATCAACAAATTTGATGCACCCCCCACTAAAATTTCAACACAATTACTTTATTTATTTATTTTCCATACCAACCACAGTTTTCCCTCCCTCCTCTCCTCCTGTTGCCTTCCCACATCTTCCTTCTACTCCCATCCACCCCTTCTTCTTCTCCATACTGAAAGGGTAGGGCTTCCCAACAAAGCATAGCATATCAGTTTGAAGCAGGACCAAGCTCTCCCTTTCCCCCTTGCAACAACCTGAGCAAAATACCCCACTATAAAGAATAGGTTCCAAAAAGCCAGTGCATGCACTGAAAATAAATCCTGGTCCCACTTCCAGGACATCTCCCCCAAAAAATAAGTACATAACTGTCACCCACTTTCAGAGAGCTTAGTTTAGTCCCATGCAGTATCCCCATTTGTAAGTCCAAAGTCCATGAGCTCCTAATAGCTAAGATCAGCTGTCTTTCTAGTTTTCCCAATCATGATCTTCATGACCCTTGCTCATACAATCCCTCCTGCTTCTTTGCAATTGCACTTCGGGAGCTTGGTCCTTTGCTTGGCTGTGGATCTCTGCATCTGCTTCCATCAGTTACTAGATGAAGGCTCTAAGATATCAATTAGAGAAGACACCAATCTAATTACAGGGAATCCAGTTCAGGTATCTGCTCCACTATTGCTAGAAGTCTTACCTGAGGTCATTCTTGTGGGTTTCTAGGAGTATTCCTGTCACCAGGTTTCTCTCTAACCACATAATGGCCCCCTATATCAAGATATCTGTTTCATTACTCCCCCTCAATCTTGCCTCCAACTTAATCATCCTGATCCCTCATGTTCCCATACCCCCATATTTTACTCTCTACTCCCTTGCCAGCAGTTTACCCAGGAGACCTCATCTATTCCCGCTTCCTAGGGAGATCCATGCATCCCTTTTAGGTCTTGTTATAGGTCCTAGCTTCTCTGGAGCTATCAACATAATTCTTATGAGACTTTGCAATGACAATTCTAAATTTCATATGGAAAAGCAAATACAAAACAAAACAACAACACCCAGAATAGATAAAAACAATTCTGAGCAATAAATGAACTTCCATCTGTGTCATCATTTGTTGAATTATCTCTGCTAGAGAATTAACCAGGCTAGCTAAAAGATAAAGCAATTATATTTTTATTTATTATAAAGGGCAAACAGTAGGGATAAATCCTGGTCTCACTGTCAGTGGCCCCACAGATTAACCCAGCCATACAATTGTCACCCACATACAGATGGCCTAGTTTGGTCCTATGTTAGTTCCTTCCCTGTCAGGCCTGAGTTGGTGAACTCCCATTATCTCAGTTAATCTGTTTCATTGGGTATCCCCATCACAATCTTGACCTTTTTGCTTATATTCTCACTCCTCCCACTCCTTGCCTGGACTTGGGGAGCTCAGCTCATTGCATTACTGTGGAACTCTGTCTCTTTTTTTAAAAACAATCAATATTCTTGAATCAATATTGAAGCCCCAAACAAATGTTCATTTTTGGAAAAATGTAAAAACTGATCAACAATCTAAAAGGTAAATACATTTTCTTTACTTCTACATTTATCCTCACATATAAAGTTATGTTGTCTATATATGTTGGTTTTTTGTGTCTTGAATGCTATGTATCTTTAGCTTGTGAACAGTGACTATCCCAGGAGAAAAGCATAAGGATTGAAATGTTCATGTTTTATACATTTTATACAGTTCAATTCATCTCACTTATCAAAAAAGAAAAATGGAAGCTTTACAAGAAGTTGTACTTGAAAATGGACCCTTCCAACTTGACTGATAGCAGAATGTATTTCCATGCTTCTGCCACAGTTAGGCTTCAGAAGAATACAAACAGTAAAACGTTACAGTGGCTTTCATCAGCATCAGTATCAGAACCACACAAGAGAATTCTTAAGTGTTTTAAAGTTTTCATAGAAATGAAATGTGGTGTTAATCAGGGCCAGACTTTCTTTGTAAAAAACTCTTTAAAATAAGCTACTAAAACACATGCAATTATTTTACACAACCAAGCTTGAAAAGAATTTTACAAGAAATATCAATATATATTTAATGATTTTATCATTAATTCAAGGATCACTCTAAAGAATATTCTAAGTTACATTTAATGATAATCAGATAAAAATAATAGTTTGTACAATATTAGAACATGCAGCCATCCAACAAAAAAATAAGACAAAGTAGGATTAAAAAATTGTTTACTTATAGGAAGATTTTAAAATTAATTCTTAAACAAAGTCTAAAAATTTATCAGTAGTAGATAAATAGGTAATGGAGAAATAAGTGTTTACTGCACAGAAGTAAAGTTGGCTATTAAGAATATTTTACATTTTTTGTTTATTTAATTAGTTTGTTTTGAAAGAGAGTTTCTCTCTGTAGCTGAGCTGTCTTTGAACTATAGACATACATCCTGCTAAAAAATAATAAGGTCATTCCGGTTTGGAGACGAGAGGGCATAGGCATTCAGTAGATGAGCCACAAAGTGCTCACAAACTCAACAAACACCAAGGAAATCAACACATAAGATAACTAACTACAAGGGAATATATGATGATTTATGAAGATTATCTTGAGGTCACTGACAGTTTTTGGATGGATCATATTTTGTACACAAATGGAAGAAACCTAACCACATAAAACAATCAAGCTTCACTTTAAGCAGTAATTTATGCACATCACGCTAGGAGCATCATGATGACAACAGTATTGAAGTAGCAAAGTGAAACAAAACAAATACCACTACAAAGTAATTAAAATAAGACACCAAGTTATCTTGACTAAGTTTATGTCCTTCCTGGTTCCTGCAGTTGTTAAGGCCCAAAGAAATCACACAGAGTTCTGCATTAGTTATAAATTGATTGGACCATTAGTTCAGACTTCTTATTAACTCTTATAACTTATATTAGCCCATTATTCTTGTCTATGTTTTCCATGTGGCTCAGTACCTTATTCAGTGGGGCAGTCACATCTTGCTTCTTCTGTGGCTGGGACAGGACAGCAGAAGAATGGACTTCTTTCTTCCCTAAATTTTCCTGTTCTCATTGACCCACCTCTACTTCCTGTATGATTGTCCTGCCCATACTTCCTGTCTGGCTACTGGCCAATCAGCATTTATTTAAAATATAAGTGACAGAATACAGACCATTGTCTCACAGCAAAGTTGGATGGAATAGACTGATGAAGTTCAATGGCAGGTGATCAAATAAGACTGGATGGACTAAAAGGAATTAGTAAGAGGATGACAAACAGGGAGACACAGATTATGTCTGAAGGATCATTAGTATATCCAAGTAATAATCTTAGTGGCTAAAAAACTTCATATTATGCAAATTCAGTCTAGGATAAAATGTTTAAAAGACTGGTCTGATTTAATCAATTAACCTATTTGTCAATAAATGGCAAAATACACACGAAAGTGAATTGACTGCCTGGAGTATTTAAAATGGAATGATGACTTTTGACACATTTTCATTAAGGAAATTTATATGGAGAATGAAGAGAATGATCTCATGTCTATGTGGAATGTAGATGCTGATACTGAAGAAATTAAGAATATGATTGTAGAGAGTATGACCAGAGGCTTGAGTGAGTAGGTGGGAGAGAGCAAACTGATGGAAAGAGCTTGTTCAACAGACACTGTAATATACTTGTGAGAAGAATCCCACTGGATGCTGTATTAAAGGGAGAGTATGGATGATAGCATATGGTATGTTTCAAAACAAAAGAAAGGATTTGCTGTGCATTCATTGTAAATAAGAGACGATCCTGTCAAGAAATAAATGTGTTTACCCTGATTGGAACATTAAACATCATATGAATATTAATGTTGTATGTCAATGAAAATTAAAAATGACAGGCATTTTAAAATAAATGACACATCAAAGAAGGCTAGAATTATTCTCATGCAGAAAAAAAATCAGACTAGGCAGGTATCTTATTTCATCATAGCAGCAGTCAATGCCAAAAGACGTGTACAGCTATCACATTGTAAAATAAAAATGTAATTACAGAGCTCTTATGTAGTCAAATATGTCCTCATTTTATAGAAACTGAAAATATTTTTTACTATTTTATGTTTTAGAAAGATGTTGTGATTTGGGAATATAAAGTTTTCTGAAACTGTTCTGCTCAACATTTAAACGACTAATCCAAATATAGTAAGGAGAATGAGACATAGTTTTTCATATGGGTAATCACTGATATCATGCAAGTGAAAAGGTAAACTACCAACACAACATGTACATACTATAAACTGTGGAAAAATAAAATTATTATAATACACATAACTGAATAGCAAAAGAAGAGAAATAAGGAAGAAAATTCAGCTTCACATTAAGAAATATAATTTTATAATAAAGAAAATTATATGTAGGTGAAGGAGGGTTCATCTGTATTTCTGTGCTTTGATTGGTTAAATAAAAAAGCTGCTTGGGCCATTTGATAGGGCAGGACTTAGATAGGCAGGGAAAAGAAAAGAGACTTTTATAATGGGTTAGTTTATGAGGTGAGGGCTAGCCAGGAAGAGACTAGAGATAATGGGCAAGGCATATTTAAATTAATACAGGTCTCATGTGGTTATTTTGGGCATAAGAAAGCAACCAGCAGCTGAGCGGGCCAGCAGCTGGGGGCTTGGGAGCCAGGCACTGGGAACACAACCCACACCTCTCCCCCATTTACAACATGTAGACAGTAATTCTCAAATCATGAAAATTGTATTGACTCATTTTATTTACTTGAAAATCTCCTTTGAAAGACTAAAACTTATGGTAGAAAGGAAACAATTTCTAAAGTTTTTTTTTATTTAATCTCTTTCTGTTCAGTCAAGAAAAAAAAAAGGTAACATCTAGATTTTTTTAATTCCTTCTTGCTAACTTTGCATATGTGTTGGAGGCGCCATGTGTGCCATATCATGTATGTCTGGAAGCCAAAGGAAGAACTTACAGGAGTCTGCACCTTTCTTCTACCATGGAGTTGGGATAGTTTGCCTGTCATCAGCTTGGCAGCAAGTGTCTTTCCACTGAGCCATCTGACTGTCACTGTATCACAACTCATACATCCATCTATCATTATGAGATGTTTTCTGTCTTTGAAATATTTCTATTCCCTTTTTCAAAGACAGACGTAAAGCATGCATATTTTCTGTGGATTACTGTATTGAATAAGAACTATAACTTTACCTTTAATTTAGGATTTGTTTGTCTTTTGTCCAACTTATTAAATTATGAACATAGACCATTTTTTAAATAATAAAGTCACTACTTTGGAAATATATATGATATAAAACATTAAGCACTTTCATGAAGTAAAGTTTTCAACTTGTGATTATACTCTATGTCTTTCTCTCTCTCTCTCTCTATTTATCTATTCCCTCCCTCACTCCGCCTCTCCCACCCTATTTCTTCCTTCCTTTTTCCCTTTCTCCCTCCCTCCCTGCTACCTTCCTTTCTTATATGGTCTCATGGAGCCCAGACTGATCTTCTCTTTTTCTACTTTCTACTTCCCATGTAGACTAGATCTATGTAAGTCTTTCTTAGTGTCCTCGTTGTTGTCTAAATTCTCTGGGATTGTGGTTTGTAGGCTGGCTTTCTTTGCTTTATATTTAAAAGCCACCTATGAATGAGTACATGTGATAATTGTCTTTCTAAGTCTAGGTTGCCTCACTCAAAATAATATTTTCTAACTCCTTCCATTTTCCTGAAAAATTACGCTGTCATCAGTTTCTGTTGTTAAACTGAATTTTGAAAACACATTGAAATTGATTTCGGTAGGAAATACTCCCTGTGATAGAAAAATTGTCTATTGTTACATTGTTACACTTGAGAAGTTTCTTTGGAAGGTGTTAACAATTGCCTTAAAAGATTGTTTAGAAGAAATTGATCATCTTTTTTGAATATTTGTTATTATTTTAATGGTTTATTTTATGTTGAACTGACTGGAAAATATCATTTATAATCAATATGCTCTTCTTTTGTGTAAAATAAATAAATGTTAAAGATCAGTTAATAATTCTTATGCAGAGTTTTTTATCATTTTATCTCAATATAATAATTAGCAGATAAAAATATGAAAATATAAGTAAATAGTAATAATATTCAATGTTTCATAGCTCTAGAATTTTATCACTTACAGTTTAATTGATTAGAATTACTATTTAATTTTTCAGTTGAGTATACTTTAGGTTAAAAAGCTTGCTAAAATTCAATAAATCTATATATTACATGACTAAGGAAAATTTCAGATTATAGAAGATAAGATTTTTGAATTGTTTTCTGCATTTGCAAATGAATTATATTAGCCAAAAAAACATTAAATAAGACTACTTACTATTCAAGTAGTCTTCCTTCCAATATCAAGACCTAGCATTGAGCTACATTCACCAAGAAAATGTAAAAAATTGATAGACATATTGGCTTTGGAATAGAGTAAACAGCTTAGAAATCAATCCACAGAAACTAAGTCAGTGATACTGATAGTCCCGCCCAAAGGAGGTACCCTTCTGATCTAAACAAATAATCCTGGAAAACTAACTATTAATATGCGAAATGTCTAGACATTCACTTCTTATAATATTAAAATGTTGCTTCCAAATTTCTTATCTAGCCGGGCGGTGGTGGCGTACGCCTTTAATCCCAGCACTCAGGAGGCAGAGGCAGGTGGATCTTTGTGAGTTCGAGACCAGCCTGGTCTACAAGAGCTAGTTCCAGCGCAGGCTCCAAAGGCACAGAGAAACCCAGTCTCGAAAAACCAAAACCAAACCAAACCAAAACAAAACAAAAAAACAAATTTCTTATCTATGAGGAAGGAAAATGAGAAACATAATTCTTAGGTAAAAATACAGGTGATGATCTGATGAGCGGCACTTCACAGTGAGTTTTCAGATACAAAAAAAAAAGTACAATCTGTGAAGAAAATGACAAGCTCAATTCTATTAAAATTATAAGTACTACCTCTGGAATATACATTGCTAACAAAATAAAAGGGAGAAACAGAGTGGTATAATATGTTTTCAATGGATATTTATAAAAGATTTATTACTAAAACATACAAAAGTTTCTTCATCTTGAACAATTGACAACATATTATCCAACTTAAATGGTCAAGGCACCTGTAGGACACTTTCTCAAAGAATATTACAAATAAGCACTTCAAAGAAGGTTCAGTATAATATGTTACTTAAGTAAATATTAATGAATCAAGAAAGATTGCTCAGTGGTTATTAGGCTCAGTGATTCCTAGGCTATATTGCTCTTTTAGAGGACTTGGGTTTGATTCCCAGCATCCACCTTGTGGGCTCATATTTACCTGTAATTTTAGATGCAGAAGGATTCACTGCCTCTGCTGAGCAGATACTCACAAACACATACACAAACATACAAACAAACTTTTAAAAAGTGTAAAAAATAAGTAAATAAGCTTATTTTTATTACACTCTGTATTAGTGAAGATTGGTGGACTAGTCACAAATTATTAGAAAGCATGTGCCTTCAGGACATTCTGGTAAAAAACACAAGGTAAATTTTTAAGGTGTATTTAGGTCTGCTAGCCTAAAGCAGTGGAATAGCTTACATTTGCTTTTTGTATAACAGTGCATGTGATTCCATAGTGGTGCAGATTTCCATTACTATGTGTTTAAATCAAACTAATTTAAAGAAACGGAGCAAGACAGTTTCTCCATTTATATAATGAATGAAACTTCAAAAGGCATTGCTCAATATGTATATGTAAAGAGGATGCCCTGTTTTATCCAGTTATGCAGTCTCTGAGTTTTAAACTTTGCCCAGGGAAAAACAGACACAGCTTTATGTGCATTTTTCATTTTATAGTCTTTAAGATAGAGAATAAGCTGTGTCTAAAGAGGTCCAAGTGGGATGTTCTGAGGCACTTCGCATCACTGGGAGAACCATTCTGCCTGGAATGATAGCAATATATTTTTTACTTAACTTTACAAACTTACAAGTTTTATTATTGAAGATGACAAAAAAATTGAATTGTGCTGGGATAATTTTGCCTTGTGTAGTGTCAAAGCAATCGTTTCGTGGTGCATAATTCATTTCTTTGTAACATAATCAGAATGTTGTATTCATGTCTGGATCGTTTGAGAGAATTTGACTTCAGCTGTAATCATCATTTTTCTTACTCAAACAATATGACCCTTCACATGAAGAAGAACAGACCGTGATTATCTAGATGTTGGTTCACATCCTTGATTTGCTAATTGATTGTTATTTCATGTCTTCTAAACTTTTCTTTTTGTTCTCTTAAATAAGGAAAAGATACATCATCTTATGAAAAGAATGAAATAATCAAAATATCAATTTTGTCCTTTGAACTCCATGTAGATCAGTAACTACGTGCATGTCATCTCAGCTGGAGTGATTTTTGTCAACATGCACAAAATAGCATCATCTGGGAAGAGGAAATTTTAGTTGAGAAAGTATCTCCACAAGATTAGCATTTAGGCATATCTGTGAAGCATTTTTTTTTTGGTTAGTGAATGGTGTGTCAGGTTTCAGTCCACCATTACCAGTGATTTTAAGTGACCTGAGCTATGGGGATCAAGTCAGTAGACAGATTTTTACATAGTCTCTACTTCGGTTCCAAAGTCTCATTTCCTGATGTGAGTTCCTGTTCTGACTTTCCCCAATTATTAAAGTGATTGGGCCATGTAATCCAAATCATCTCTTTCTTCCCTGTTTGATTTTAGTGATTGTCTTTATCACAGGAACAGTGGCAAATTAAGAAAACATCTGAATGAGGTATAAACAGGGCATAGAATATTTCTGTTCTGACCAGGCTTTTAAAGAATTATTTAAAATAGGAAAAAATGTGAAGAAGCACTTTGAGGAGGGAAGGTCAAGACGTTTGACAGAATGAAAGTGGTGCACAGAATGGCCTGAAAGAAGTCTGATGGATAAATTGAAGGAAACTGAGGAATTAGTTCAGATTGGACAGCTGAATTACTAAATTTGAGAAATGGCAATAAAGATGAAGAAAATTCAGTATAAAGAATACCAGAAATTGAAATGGGAAGTTATTGTATGGATTTCCTTAGTGAGTATGGTGATGTATTCAGGGTATTGAGCAGGAGAATGCTATTGAATCACAATATAAAAAAAGTACCTACCCACACACCAGGTATGACAGTTTGACTTGATATACTTTGTCTTCAAGGACACAAGGACTGGAAGCTCATTTGTCAGTAGAGGAGTGTTGACTTGGGAGGACTTAAAGAGGAGGGGCCCATTCAGATGTTTCTCTAGCAGAATGAACTGAATCATGTAGGAGTGAATTGGTATCAAAAGAGGGTTTGATGAGTCAAGCCAATCTAAGTAAGGATGTATTTCACATGTGTCTGTTTTTCTTTGTTTCCTCTTCTCTACCATGATGTTGAAATCAAGACCTACAATTGGATAGTAAATCTGTTCCATTTAGAGCTTCCATTCATGAGTACTATGAGTAAAAATGAAAATGAAACAAATCTCTTTACTGACAGGATCTCCAGTCATTCATTATTATAGTTCAGATACCATGGGAGAAACATAGGTGCAGAGAGTCAGAGACAGGGCTTATATCTATATCTATGCAATATTCCTAATAGAGTAGAGGGAACAAGGCAGAAATAGACAAGCAGAAGGTGTTTCTGAGGTCCAGATGGGGAGTTTCAGTCTTGGGCTTATTATTACCTACTATTTTCTTTGGGATATTTTTCTACCTTTTTTCCTGCTTAATTATTACTAATGTGTCTCAGCACTTTTGTGTCTTGTCTCTTTACAATTAGGTCTATTTTACTTCTTCCACAGCTTCAGTTTGAGTAATTAATTACATATCAACCTGACAGACATGATCACTTTGAAAATGAAGTTATAATGTATAGACAAAGTCCAGTGATGGATTCTTCTAAATTACTGCTGAGTAATCAGTCTCCAGAAATTTATCATCATGTGTATTAAAATACATTTTTAAACAATTTTTAAAATTTTCATTTCACCAATGTCAATATTTTTATAATTCTCAAAACAAATGGTACTGTTTTAATGACAGTGTATAAGCTTATTATGCATATTCAGGTAACATAATCATAAAAATAAAATTTTACTGATGGTTTTAGAAATTATTAGCAAATTTTAAGTAATTTATTAATATTTAGCAATTGTTTTAGTAAATTAAAAATTAGTAATAAAATTATTATGAATTTCAGGAATTTTGTATATTCTCAATGTTAGTAATTTATTAGGCATACACTTGGTAAATATTTGCTTTCTTATATGATGCACTGAAACTTTTGCTGGTAAAATAATGTATTTATCAACTGTTTCTTCTTTTGTTTGTTCTCTCTTTATAACCAAGATATAATTTCCAAATCCAACACCATGAAACTTTAAAATTGTATTTTGTTTTAATAGTCTTGCAGCTTACATCTTAATTTTAGGTTTTGATCTAGTCATATTAATTATTCTTATTGTTATTTAAGTGTCATCCCTAAGAGTCTTTGAGATGTGGCAGCAAACAGATTCTCATTGTTTATATATTACTCAAGCTAGAAAAACAATTTATCTTCAATTAAGAGTTTTTTACATAAATGATTGATGACTTAAAACTAAAAGTCTTGTTAATTAAAAAAGCAATTTATTGTTGCTGACACTATCCTAAATACTTTATAAGTATTTAACTGATACCATCTGCAAATGGAAAAACCTCTAATACTGAAGAAATACAAGATGTGACTGATATTACATAAATACTGTCTTTAAAAGTTTAAAATTATAAGAATAATATATTAAATGATAGAGCAATAAGATTTTATAAATAATAAATTAAATAGAAACATCTGGACATTAGTGGAGGTTCTCATCATTGTCTAACATCAGAAACTCTTGAAAGACCTAGCAAAACAGGTTCTTGGAGTACACCCCAGACTTACTGAGGGGTGTCAGACTTCCATGTTTAAATCATCTTTGGTGATTATTGAGCAGTTGCCTAGCATCTGCCTGAGCACAGCTGCCTAGGAATCACTGAACACTGTCAGTACACAGAAATATTTCATTTGTGTGGATATGGGAAACGAGCAGTAACGCTGGGAATGTGTTCTTGTTGCTATTGTTATCTATTCAAACTGTCAGTTTCCAATGAGCGTCGTTAGCATTTGTCTAGGGAAGCATCCTTTCGGGATGTGTAAGGCTCAGTTTTATGATAATGTAATGCATGTCATTAGTGTTGTTAGAAGAAAAGTGATGTTGAAATAATGTAACCATAAAATTGTGTAGTAAGACTTTAGGTAGATGACAGCTTAAAGCGACCTGTGGCTATCATAAAGAAAAGACAATTGAAGAAGTGAAGGAAGACACTTTCCTCCAAGTCACTCACTTATAGACGGACACATTATGAGTGGAATTTCACTTGTTACTAGTCAAATGGAGAGATTAATTAAATCACCAATGTAAGAATAAATAAATCAGCCCCACATATTTGTGCTATGTCACTGAAATGGCTGACAGTAATTCTATCAAGTATTATTTTGTTCTATCAAACTAAGCAAAGCTTCTCAAAATTGTAGAAATGAGAACTTTCTGCTTACTGTTACAGAAAGATGTGAGATTTACAGCTAAATGCAGTCCTCACCCCCTGTCAAAGATACTTCTCTGCAACATACGGAGACCATTACATAAAAACACCTAATCCAAACACAGAGTTGTGGAGCTTAGTCCCAGTTGATACATCTACAATACATTTCTAGCATTTGAGGCTTAGGGATCATTTTAGAAGAATGGGCGGAAATATTGCAAGAGCCAAAGAATCAGGGAGTTTGTTGTCAGATGTTTTTCCTAGGTCTTGTCGTTAAGTATCCCCATAAAGTCTCACCAACTTGGTTGCCTAAGTAGGAGCTGAAGAACAATAGACAGCTAAAGTAAGCTAGGACATCCTCTATGAAATGTCAACCCTATGCAGAGAACAATAAGAAACTAAGAAATCCTGAGAGTGAAAGAAATAGTTTTCCCTAGGAAAAAGCCCAGCTATCGGTGATTCAATACCAAATAGCCCAGATAATATGCATAGTATTAATGTTATACAGATTGGCATGTTGTAGTTATGCTTTCAGGATATATATGTATATACATATATGTATTTCAAGCAATTAAAAAACAGGGAGATCAAGATTTTAAAGAGAGCAAGGAGGGATATGTGGAAGGGTTTGAATGGAGGAAATAGAAGAGGGAAATTATTTAATTATATTATAACCTCGTGTAATTGAGAGAAAATTGGCAGAAATCCACTTTTATTTCCCTGCTGTTTGTCAGATATGAGGAGTGGACTGTAGGATGAGAACATGTGATATGAGGTGGGATAAGACTGTATTTCCCAAACAAGTAAAGCCAGGACAATCAGAAAAAAAAGTGTGGGAGACAGTAGATCTGAGAATAGGAAATCAGACTTGTGCATCAAGAGTACTTCCAGAGACCTCATTTGTGATCCATGCAATAATTTTCCAATTTCCTTCATTGTGGGACAAGCTTTCATGTGAGTTTCTTCATTTCTTGCCTCATGGGTTGTGACATATTTTCATCCATCTGTATGTCTTGTATAAATGCAAAACATAATTCAGTGAACAATGCCTAAGTCATGTCAGAAACTGTTGTCACAAATAAGGGAAAACATAAAAAGGTATGTTCTTATATTTAATCTCAGTATACATGTAAACAAATCTCTGAATTAGGCATCACTGCATTTTGCACAGAATTCCAATGTTTATAACATTAAAGTTAATATGCATACTAGAATAAATTTAGTTTATTTTATATCAATGAATTAATCTTATAAAATCATTGGTATGTTAAAGACAAGCTGGTTTTCATATATATATATATATATATCAAAATATTCTCTCATCAAATGTTAATACAAGGACAGTGAATATGCAGAAAACTTCCTTAGTCCTTCAAAAATTCCAAGATTGTATTCTTTTAGACTATGAAAGAACAGAATGTTTGTACCCCTCAAAATAAACCTAATGACCTAAAATAGAGACATTTATATTCCTATTTCTCTTAAAATTCACCTTTAAGTTTTAGAAGTTTGAGCAATCTCATTGAATAATAAAGATGCAAACTCTGCCTTAGAACAGGCTTGATGAGGGAACAATTCACCAAACTGATTTGCTTTGACATATTTCATCTTTCTTGGAGCCTGATATGCATCTGTTGTCATTTCCATGAAAATGCATCTGATTACTAATCAAATCTTTTTATTAATAACAATTTAAAAGATCTCCTAATGATTTAACATTTTAATAAAAATGCTAGCTGCATGAATTTGTGTGCTTTAGCAGGTAGCAAGTTTGCTCAGATGAACTGCTAAAGTGGTAAAACTAAAGACATAGTGTTATTTCTGATGCTTACTTAAGGAAAGTAATAGTTCTTTATCTTTAACTAATTCTGCATTTCTGTAAAGATCCAGTTAGCATTACTGCATTGCCAAATGTCTTTTCCACAAGTAGGAAGAAATGTTTATAATTGGGTGTTAAGTCAATGAGCTTGGGACAATTCACAGATCTACATATAGAACTACTACCTCTACTTGACTTCTTGCTTTTACTTCTAGTTATCTTGATATTTTTAGAAACTATTTCGGTCTAGTTTTTTACACATTGATTATCCAGTTGATACTAGTGTTCTGCATAGAAAGGACTAGAT
>JAQHUG010000035.1:11218665-11240087 GCA_028555095.1 Dicrostonyx torquatus
GGGGCCCTGTCAAATGGGAGCTTTGCCCAGGGACACTCTGGTTTGTGGTACAAAACTAGTTCTTTAGAAAGCTTGTTTAAGAGCTATAATTTAATGTCCTTTCTAGTCCCCTTTTCTATATAATATTCATTTCAAAGCCATCTTTTACTGTCCTGTGATATACCATTAACAGTCAAAATTATTTTCTTGGACAAAACCATTTTTTGAGTGCTGACTCACATTGATGATGTTTCTTTTTGAATATCTCAAAAGTAAATCCTTTAACTCAACAGGTCCAAATCTTTTGCCATCACATCCTTTTATACCCCTGATATCATTATTTTCCAGTGCTTTGTGTACCCGAGAATGGAATTACCAAACTTTTTTCTAAACCAGATATAAACCAAATTTAAATCAGAAACCTTAGCCATCCTTTCCATCATCTCTCCCATAGCATCTGTAACCAGGTATTCCTACATTAAAAATGAAAAAAAAAAAAGAAAATCTGAAGTACTGAGAATGGAGAGGGTAGAGGTGGGTTTCAGTGGGACAGTACTTGCCTAGGATTCTTAAGACCTTGAGTTTTATCCCCAGCACAATAAAAAAAATCAATGAAAGGGAATGGAGAAATAAGACTACTATATCCTGCAGTAAATCATGAAATATAATAACTATCTTCAAATTAGCACACAAAGTAGTAAAATTCAAAATCAAATAAATAATAGATTTTTACTTTAGAAAGTACAAACACAAATACTGAAGTTCAATTTAAAGCATATAAAAATGCTAAAACGGGGTGGATGCAATGGATATATTAAGAGCACTTGTAGCTCTTACAGAAGACCCAGGTGCAATTCCCAATATTCTTATGGCAGGTTACAACTGTCTGCAACTCCAGCTCCTGGATTCCGACACTCCTTCTGACCTCCATAGGCACCAGAAATACATGTGGTAAACAGACATACCTGCAGACAAAACTCCCATACACATTAAATAAATAAATAACACTAAAGTATTTTTAAATAGGAAAACATTCTCTGTAAAATGCATTAATATGCTATATTTAAAATAACTATAATTTTTGCTTGAAAGTATGACAATTTAGTAGTCCAAAATATATGATCTAGGAGGATGTCTGCTCATACATATAATAATCAATATTTTTGTTTGTGATTATGCACCTGTGTGTATGTATTCATGTGTGTGTAGGTGTGAATAAGTGCGTGTGTGTGTGTGTGTTTAGAGTTCAGTCTTTGTATGTCATTTCTAAGGTGCCACCCCCCCTTGATTTTTGCTACAGTGACTCTCATTTGTTAAGAAGTAACTGATGCGGCTAGGATGACTGCCCAAGGAGCCTCACAGATCTGCCTGATCCTCCTTCCTAGCATTGGCCGTGCAAGTGTACATCAAAAGACATGGCTTTTTAATGTAGGTGCTAGGAATCTAATTCATTTCCTTATGCTTACATGGCAATAACTTTACCAGCTTATCTACCTCCTGAACCCAGTGAAGTAATTCACTATTTAAATAAAAGAATGAAAACGTAGTTTTACCAAACAATAGTTCAAATGTTCATTTGGAAAGCAAAGCAAAGAAACAAGAAAAAAAGTCTCTAATAAGAAGAAATAAAATTTCCTATGAAGAAAAGAAAGAAAGGATCAATCTCATTCACTGGCAAATTTTAAAAAAAGAACTGACTGCTTTATTTTCCTTCTTGACAATGTCATGATTTTATTTTCTTTCAATGAGAAATAAAGATGTCACATTTGTTTCATATATAGATTCTATATGTGAGACTTTGAACATGCTTATGGGTGTGTATAATGTTTGTGTTTGTATATATAGGACTGGAGAATAGAGGAACATGAGAGGAGGAGGGCTATCCAGAGCTGTAGAAGGAGAAAAGCAGAGACAATAATGGACTCTTCATGACATGGAAGCAGCAAGGGAAATTACTAGGAGGAAAGAAGGTGATCAGCTTGTGAGTAGCAGAAGAGAAAGGAGAGGACAGTAGAGAGAAATAAATTGATAGTAAAGTGTACTTACGTATATGCATGAAAACGCCAAGAGGAAACCTGTTTCCTTTTATGTTAAGGGTTTTTTTTATGTTTAAAGACAGAAAAAACTAACCTCCTGGTTTCCCTACCTGATACTCAACCGTGAGAGGAGTAGAGGCTGCTCTTCGTCTTTCACCTATTTCCCTCATTTGAGCATATACAGGAGAAATCTCAGTACTCTCTTTAGTACTAACTGAGGGTTCAAACCAGTCAGCTATACCCACCTCAGGAACTAATAACACAATATAGTTCTCAGCCACCATAAAGATTGCAAGAAAGTCCTTCTCCCTGACTCTTAAAGTTTTTCTCAAACCTCTAAGAAACTGCTTTATTCTCCTTACAAGTAGCCATAAATTTTATCTTCTTGTGTGACATATGTGGCTTATCTTCATACCTGATCCAGATTCTTTTTTAATCTTGCACTTTTATTGATAAATTAGTTCCATGTGCAGATTACTAAGCATAGGGGAAACTTTACAACTTCCATCCTTTACAAAAGGAAAATAAATTGTAGTACTAGCTACTTAGATCTGCCCCCTGGCATCAGAGAGATTAGGTATATTGTATACATATTTTCAATTTCTTTTTAATCTTTACATAGAAAATCAGATGTTGTTTTTACTTCAAATTCTTAGTGAGTTGGTGTGGTATATCTGGAGCTCATGTTGTAACTACAATGCACAAGAAAATGTTAGCCATTGAATATGTTCTTATGAATCTGCCACTCAGTGATTACACGACATGGTTTCTACTTTCAATTTTTGACCTCATAGGCTCAAAAATAGCCCAATCCTCTCTGCCATAATGTATCCTATTGTCTGATTTTTCTCTCCATTGTTCCTTTTTCATAACCTGTGTACTTAGTACTAGGAAATTTTTGTTCTTCTCTTTTATTACCATTTTCCATGTTGCCTATAGAAACAGAACCCACAACACTTAAGCACACCTTGTCTTCCAACAGGGAAAAAAGTCTCTGTTTCTGACAAGAGAGATTTTCTCCTAGTATCATCATTTTTTTCAAGTTCTCCAGGTTAGTCTTCATATTTATATTTCTCTATGTGTGTTTATAAATCGTGTTAAAAATTCTTTTCTAGTATCTGAAAGATCTGTAGTGAAGTAAAGATACAAAAATTTATGACATAAAGAAAATGACAAACATAAATTATTTAAGAAATTTAAATTTAGTGGATTAATACATGATAGCAAAATAAGCCAATGACTATATAAGGTTTTATGAAATATTTATGATAAAATGTTAATGGTATGGATGATAATAGATAATGATATTGAGTTAGTCAAAGTAGTCTGAGGGCTTCCTTCAACTAAAGAATGGATAAAGAAAATGTAGTACATTTGCACAATGGAGTATTACTCAGCTATAAAAACAATGACATCATGAAATTTGCAGGCAAATGGATGGAACTAAAATTAAAAATCATGCTGAGTGAAGTAAACCAGACTCAGAAGGACAACTATAGTTATGTACTCATTCTTAAGTCAATATTAGATGTAAAGCAAAGGATAACCAGACTACAATCCACAGCTCCAGAGAAGCTAAGTAACAAAAAAGACCCCAAGAGGGACACATGAATCACCCAGTGAACAGGAATTAGATGAGATCTCCTGGGTAAACTGTGGACAGGGTGGAGATAAAGGGAGGGGATAGGGATAAGAACACGGTGGGGAGGAGAGGGACAGAGTGGGAGAGCAATGAAAGAGATATCGTGATAGAGAGAGCCATTATGGGGTTAGGTTAGGAATAAACCTGGTGCTAGGGAAATTCTCAAGAAACCACAAGGATAACCCCAGCTAAGACGCAGAGCTATAGTGGAGAGGAAGCCCTAACTGGCCTTTCCTTAAATCAGATTGTTGATTACCTCAACTATCATCATAGAACCTTTATCCAATAAATAATGCAACCAGATGAAGATCCACAACCAAGCACCAGGCCAAAGAGAGAGTGGAGGTACTCTATGAGAAAGAAAGCTAAGAACATGATGGAGAAATCTACAGAGACAGCTGAACCAAACTCTTATAAAAGCATGAACTCTAGACTCACAGCTGTGGATTCTCCATGGGACTATGGGACCAAACTAGGCTCTCCATTTGCGGGAGACAGTGGTGAAACTTGGATTATTTGTGAGGCACCTGACAGTATGACTAGGATATATCTGTGGTGCATGTGCTAGATTATTGGAGCCCATTCCCTATGGTGGGATGCCATGCTCAGTTTAATTTAGAGAAGAGGGGCTTGGTCCTGTCCCAACTTAATGTGCCTAACTTTGTTGACTTCCCAAGGGAGCCCGTACCTGTTGGGAGGATTAGATGGGAGTATTCCAGGGGCTGGGTTGGTGGGGGTGTGAGGAGGGGTGAGACAAAGAACTGTGGATGAAATGTAAAATGAAATAAAAAAATAAATTATGGCCAGGCTGTGGTAATGCACTCCTTTAATCTCGGTCCTAAGGAGGCAGAGGTAGGTGGATCCCTTTGAGTTCAAGACCAGCTGGTGTACAAGAGCTAGTAACAGGACTAATAGGGCTGTTACACAGTGAAACCCTGGCTCAAGAAACCAAAATAAATAAATAAATAAATGATAGATAATTAAAATAAATTAATTAAAACAAAATAGAAATGATTACAGAGACTTCATGTTATCTACTAATGTTTGAAAAAAGAAACTAGAAATTAATTATCAGTCAATTAGTGATGAGCCAAGGCTCTTACTAGATTAAGTACCCAAGTAAGAGCTGGAGCTGTCACTCAGTATTAGGTCATATACATGCCATATAAAAGGCTCTGGGTTTGATCCTCAGCAACATAAGCACAATATAAAGGATGATTAAGGAGTGGGAGAGGGAAAAAGCTATCTAAATTCCAGAAAAGAGAACAGAAGCAGTCAATCAACATAGAGCATTTAGAATTAGCATCTAAATACAGAATTCCCAATCAAAGTAGCCTAGCAACTTTAATAACTGAAGTAGTTCCAAGTCTTTGGTAATTTTAATACATTAAAAATGAAACAAATAGCAATAAGGTCACTAGATTTAGAGTTCTTTAAATAATTACTATTAGTTAATGTCAAGTAATTTTCTTTCTTTCTCTTTCTCTTCCTCAACAGTTTCTGTCTATGGAACCAAGTATGGTCTTTAGTTTGTCTCACCCTTTAGCCAAACAAGTACACAGATTATAGGTTTGTAGCATCATGCCTGATATTGCAAGAGATTTTTTTTTCTTGAAACTGAGATCATTATAGCTAAGGGTACAACTCAAGCAAGATGAGTATCTCTGGACTTTACTTGTGAATGTTCTACTACTGATTATACCAAAATGATTTTTATTTTAGAAATGTGTGGTACATAGTTCCACTTGGTAACTAATAGTTAAAATATATTTCTAAATCCATGACTGACAACTAATCAGCACAATAACTTTCAGATACGTGAGTGGCTATAGCATTTATATTAATGACTGTCATAAGAAGTCTCAAGACAGACATCAGTTGTGTTGCTAAGCTTAGGTTATCTTCACTGCTACAGGATTAATATTGCAAGCACTTCCTATTCTCCAAAGAATTATCTCTTCAAAGTTATTCATCACTACCATTCACATTACTTATATATATTTTATTACTAATGGAAAAGGAAGCTTAATATCCCAAATGAAATTTCTATCATTTTAAGGATTTAAGTCTTCAAAAAAGGGCATTCAGAGCAAGAACTGCTTTTACAGTCAAAAGTTCCTGATCTGCATATCTGTGGTCCAGAATTTCAATCATAAAATGTTCAATATTTTAAGTGACTTTACTTGAGTTTTCTGTCATTCAACATCTCAATTTACTATATGTATTATAAGGGAAGGGGATTTAGTCTTGATATATAGAAAATTTTAATTAATGATTTCATTATTTAAAGATGATAATTTGGATATGATAGTTATTTGAATAAAGATGCTAATGTTCATTTTGAATATCTGAACAATTAAAACATTTTGATTTTTGAAAGATAATAAAAGAATACAGAAAATTCCAACAACAATTTGAGCACTATTAAGGGAAGATTTCCATGCCAGTGTCGAATATTCCTCTCTATTCTTCAAATAACATGGCAGTTATGAACTCTGATTCATTTTGAACTTTGTCTTTGGGTCCTTTCACTGACTGTCTCAAACTGCAGCTCCCCTTGAGTCTTGCACACCCATAACTTCTCACCTTTACTTTGGAACTGAGAACTCATGGGACATAGGGATTTTTAGCTAAATTTTATTCTTTGTCATAATTGTATACTCCAAATTAGAAAGAAATATGATTTGGGTATCTCAGTGATAGCAGATGATAGTCTTATTATTATTATTATAAAGTGGATTGTTGAATACTGGTGCTGGTTGTGTGAAAGGGAGCATACTGTCTTTTTTTTTGGTTTTTTAAGACAGGGTTTTTCTGTAGCTTTGGAGCCCATCCTGGAACTATCTCTTGTAGACCAAGCTGGCCTCAAACTCACAGAGATCCACCTGCCTCTGCCTCCCTAGTCCTGGGATTAAAGGCATGTGCCATCCCCGCCTGGCACGGGAGCATAGTGTCTTAAGAGACCTACCTGAAATATCCACGCATAGTGTATTTGTTGAATCTTTCTTTATCCTAGTCAAACTTTTGATAGTAAATCCAAAATGAAGTGACTGCTTAGCCATGGTGTTTACTAACACAAAATATTTTTTTCTCTGTTTGGAAGTCAAGCATCTATCTTAGCCCAATTTCTGATTATGAATATTTAATTGTTTAATCCAATGTTTATGAAGAAAATTTGAAAGGCCTTTCATAAATAGAAAATTTAGAGAAATAAAAGTCATCACCAGATCCTTTTACCATTATCATGCTCATTATCAAAGGTTGGTTTTTGTTCATATTTGGCAATATGAAATTATTCTCATCTCATTTCTACATCTTTCTTATAATAAACCTTAAATTTATAGTTAAAAAGTAATTGCCAGAAGAGTAAATAAAGGTAAATAAGAATTAGTTACATCCCATGATGTAATCATGATCTGTAAGTATAGCTCAACTAACAGAATTTGCCTAGCGTGTATGGAGCCCCAGGTTGATTCTCCAGTACCACATAAACCAGACATAGTGGCACCTGAGAGGTAGGTGTAGGAAGACCAGCAACTCCCCATTATCTGTGGATAAATAGTAAGGTAAGACCAGAATCAGATACCCTCAGATATTGCTAAACAACAACAACAAATTGTCATACATTGAGATACACTAATGATACCAATTAAACAACTTTGTGCCATTGAGTTTCTCAACTTGTAGAATTCCTGACTTATGGACAAGGGGACAGAGCAGACACTGAATGAGGAATCAAGGATCTTATATTCTTTCTTATTGAAATAACTTTATTACAAACTTAAATATGTATTTTCCACTGACTGATTTTTCTTAGCTAAAAGTATAATATTCTAATAGCAGGTTCTATACAGATCCAGAATATGATATGTCTTTCCATGCCTATATACATATTTCACTAGAAAATTATAGATCATTATATTAGGGACAGTAAAATTAGCCATTTTAATACCTACAACTTCCCATTAAGTTTTATGATTGGTAAATATTTATCTCTGAAAAAATAATATAAACAGTAATTTTCCATCTATAGCTCTTGTTATTGTTTATAATATGGATATAAGATTATCAATCACTTATATTATATCTGTATATCGTAAAGATACTAACATTTATAGAATGATTACAATGTATGGAACATTAACAAATGTGGCATAGTATTAAAATATCCATATACTGGATTTTTTATTTTTCAACTTTCGGTATTATATATAGGTATATGGTACCACATGATATGTATTGATCAATACATGATATGTATTGATGAGGTACCATGAGAAACATTCAAATGACAGTCAGTGTTGAAGAGCATGGGATGTGACTCAAACCACTCCTGAAGGCCATCTCATCACTGTCTGTCGGCCAAACTTCCAGTTGAACACTAATATGTAAATGACTTCTATATAGAAAAAGGAGTGGAGGTCATGATGAACATAGTAAACTGACTGATATAAAGAATTATGAGTAATCAAAATATCATTGTTTTATAATACTTAATTTAGAGTAGCCTTTATGCTAATGAAAGTTGACTAGTGCATAATATAGAAAATTCTTTGGCTAAATTCACTAGTCTTGATGACTGATTTGCATGTGCTCTGTTTTGTAGAAGCAGTTTATTTAAGTTTTATAACATTATCATTTTGTGGCTTAGAGATAAAATGCATTGAAATAAAACTGTTTTAATAGGTACAATTCCTTTCATTGAAGCCAAATAAATTTTGAGATATCAAGTCTATTAAAATTTTAATTACTTTAGCCAAAAAGACAAATATGGCTGAAAATAGAGAATTCTATTTTTTCTGTGTTCAAAATAGCTTTTTAATTGAATACATGCACATAAATTAACAGTGATTCTGCTCATGATTTCCTAAAGAAGGTTCATTGTGGTTTGTTGTTCTGGAATACTATCTTAAACCTAGTGAAGTATGTTGATATTGAAATATTAACTACTGTAGCATATCAATTTTTAAACTGGAATACAGAAGTTACTGTCACAACACATGAGGTACGTAAAAATTCTTATAAAATTCTATCTTCTTCAAACGAACTTTTTGCTACCAATACTGATTTCAATATTTACTAATGGAACATAAATGTTATAGCCATTTTTGTTCACATTTAAAATCATAGTTAACTGCTGTTGCCTAAGTTAGTGAGCTACACTGATGAAAGAGTCCAAGAGGGTTGAATTATCCATTTTAGTGTTTATATCAGATTACTCGTATTGATTTCTCTTAACGGTCTATAGCCACAGTCTTCTAGTATCCTCCTTATTCACTTCTAAAACTCCTTAGACTAAGAAACAAATGTATTCTTAATTCAAAATCATTCAGCTACCTTTAAAACAGGCCATTGATAACTTAATCAAGTTTCTAAAAATCAATTATATTCTACTCTATTAAGTTCTAACCTTATATTATCATTAAAGACACAGAAAATGAAATCTGATCACTTTCCTAAGTCATTTCCCATGAACACCCCATGAAAAGTCCCCAGCAAGCTCCGTTAGCAGGCTACACACCACACAAAAATGTAGTTACCAGTGTTTTATGACATGCACTCTCAGTCATTACAGTTATCATTATGTGTCCTGGGTTATGAGTTTGTCCTATTGAAGAAAATGAAGTATTATCAAATATTGAACCTCTCATATCTCTTGATAACACTTAGAGGAACTACTCAGTCCTTATTCATCATTCTTCTATTTTAAAATTCTGTACATTTTCTACAAAGTGTTATCTAGGGTTCTGTAGAGCAGAATCTTAATGTTTCAGATATTTAGTGTGAATGTCAAAGTCTATGATTTCCTTTATAATAAATTTCAATTGACTGGTGTCATTTACTGGAAAGGTTACATGTGATTGAATTTATGACCATTTGCTGCTGAACTCAGCTTATAAATTGTTAATGATTCTGGCAGATGATTCAGTTTCTTATGCCAATGAACTGTTTGAGGTTAATTAAATAGCCTCAATAACCTCTTTTCACTAAAATGCCAATGAACTGCTGAGAAGTTAAATAAATGTACTACTTGCTATCTAGTGGTGCCAAATAAACTCCCTTAAGTATGTGCTTCCCTTGGCCTATTACAATGCCTTTCTGAAGCAGAGCATAGGCTGTCAGTTCTCTAAAAGTTTAAAATCACCTGATATGTAAATGATGTTTTCTAGCACTATTAGTTTGAAATTATCATGTCAAGATAAGAACATGATAAATTTAACAATACAGTTAGCAGAAAAATAAGTTTTAAATACTCAGTACTAAAATAATTGGCTTTATCTTTGATCAAGGATGTGTTTACATTATCTGAAAGAGCATTCTCATATTCTCCTATAGGGTTTTATAATAAAAATTTCTCAAGTGATTTTTCTTTCAATTTTTCTTCTAAAAATGAGATAACTCTTTTCTTATTCCCCTCTTAATTCCAATTATATGGCTTATATTTTTATTTATTTAAATGAAAAATTCTAGTAAATATTGCACTTAGAAGTATTTCTCCACCAAAAACTGCAGGATGTAATAACTTGTGGGAAAGGTTTTCTGATCAGTACTCTAAGACTTACCTGAGACTTACTTGTTCCTACTGTACTTTCTGTCTTTTTATCTTTTATAAACTCTATAACCCTCAATCATCAAAGAAGATCAAGTAAAAGATGGTGCATAGGAGGGCCCCAAACTCATGACCTTCCTGTTTCATCTTCCCTAGTATGTCCCTACCAGCAAGTGCTACCACAGAAATACTTGCACATCATGCTCACTGTTTCTCTACTCAAAACAAAAACAAACAAAACAAAAAGACTGGGGGCTGGAATTAGCCTATATGTCTATCAGCAGATATATAAGTAAGGAAAATGTGGTCAAACAGAGATAATGGCTCTGCTCAACTGTGATGTCTAATAGAATGTACAGGAAGAAAGGTCAACCTGGAAAACTGTCAATGAAATGATCTAGTCACAATCTAGTCTCATAAAGAAAGCCACTTTTTTTTTCTTTCTCATGTGCACTCTAGTTCATGTGTATCTATGCTGGAGTGAGAGAGAGAATAGGCCATGAAACTATAACATCAGATAAGACATTTTGCGAAAGTGGAGAGTCAGACAGATGATCAAACACACAGGACACAAAAGGGGAAAGGCAAATACTGGCGACAGAAATGTCCAAGGTTGGGGTAGGGAGATGGAGGATAAGAGTAGAGAAGAAGGTTCAAATAAATCATGCATAAAATTACTATGAAAAATGTGTTACTCTGTGTGCTAACTTAGTTTTAATAATAACAAATGTGTGATGCGATTGCATAGCAACAAAATTATTGCAGCTTGATAGAAAGTCCTGAACCTCACAAACATCGTTGAAAGAAAGGCACAGTAAGTAAATCACAAACAGATAGTCATATGAGGGGTATATAAGAATGTTAAAAGCTTTGTTCTCTTTAAAAATGTGCATGTTGAGGATTCGTCTCTGCTGTTGATAGCATCATTGTTTAAGAAAAGTTTTTAATTTTGCCTTGTAAAACGTTAGCATTATACAGTAAGGATTTGGTCATCTTTAACTTTTATGATATTTTCAGTAAAATGTACTTGATTATACTCTACAACAAAGAGAAACAAAACCTATATATATATGTACATATATGAATATAATACTGGTGTACTTGATTGGCAGTTTTACTTTGAAATTGAACTTATTTAGCCATCACATTTAACCAATGGGAAAAGCAAAGGAGTGTGGAAGAATATTTTATTTTATATAAAAGAAATAAAGGTAAATATGACAAAATTTTATTTAAAAAGAGAAACAGTTGTTATATTACATGGTATTTGATTGTCATTTTTTCTTTCTTCCGATGGAATAACTAGATGTTTACTTATCAATAGGACTCGTTTCATTCTCTCCTTAATCTTTTATCAAATAACTAATGCTACTTTCTTGGAAAAAGAGATTGAAAGAGGTTAACACAAGTGGAGCTCACTCTTTATGAAGATTGATTTATCAGATTAAAAACTGCAAAACTCTAGACCATGTCTTCATAACATTATATGCTTTAAGTCAGTGGTTCTCAACTTGTAAGTCGCGACTTCTATAGGACATCAAAGGATCCTTTCACAGCGATCTGAAAGAACATATATGGGTAAAAAGAGAGGAGGAAAAATATAAAAATAAGATTAAAAATAGCAATAGAAAATAAGATTTAAAAAGAAAAATACACGACATAACATCATGAGAAGAAGAAGCCTTCAAAGATGCCTTTGAGTTGAATTTGTTTCCTGTTTGTTATCTAGGTCTGAGCATGCAGCCTTCCATTAAGAGTAATTTATTTTCCCTGTAAAACTCTCTTGGAGAAAGCAAACATTTCAATTGCAAGAAGTTTTTATTAATTGGAGATTGATTCTCATTTAGGGAGCTTCTATCCCTCATTACCTCTATTCTTTCTTCAGTCTCTCTGATTAAAATTTTGTTTCCCAGAAAGCACCATTCTACTTTGCTGCACTCATTTTCACTTTATCCATTGAGTTTATTTCTTATTCCTTGCATGAGCATGAGTGAGGGATTATTTCCTGTCGCTTGACCAATATTGCACAGTCCCCGAGTGAAGGATTTGAACTCATGATTCCCTCATGTTTTTGTAATGAAATGGTGACAAATCCTATCTTTTTCTGCTACTCAAAGCTGTAGTGAGTTTTTTACAACAATGACCATGCCATGTCACCTACTTTTGTCTAATAATGACCTCTTAGGGTGATTCCGTCCTTTTTTTGTCAATAGACCTTGATCCTTGGAATGGATGGTGTAGATGGTCCATACTGGACTGCGTACTCTATAGTCACTTATTATCAGGCTCCGGTAGACAATTAAGAACACTGTAATTCTTAGTGTTATAAAAGTCTATAATATTTTAGGGGCCTCCTCTGGGGCTTCCCTGATGACTGGCTTATATGGAGGTAACCTCTACCAATTAGTGGAATTTTTGTTTAATAGCATTTCCCTTCTTGAAAGAGTGTTATCCACCCATGTAGTGTGTCATTCAAACCTTCACTTTAATTATGTTTTTAATAGATTTAAAATAGAAAACCTTCATATGGGTATTTCATATATTTATTTTTATTGATTAATGAAAAAGAATAATTATGCATATGTAGAAAGCTCCGTTATATTTTGAGCTATATTTTATGTTGTATGTTATTTAGGTCAGGTTAAACATATTAATCTATTCAAATATCTCTTATATACTGAAAGCTAGCACAATTTTTACTTTTAATGTCCATAGATGTTTTAGTGGTACAAAACTCCTAAATATTTTAAATTTATAATATATTGCTGAAATGGAGCCACAGTCCTATGAAATATCACATTAGAGTGTCTTGCTTTATTGTAACCAAGTAACCATTGCCCAACCTTTGCCCCTTCTTTCCCAACTCTCACCAAGCTCCTAATAACTACTATTCTTAGAAACATTTTTATAATGATATCTATTTATTATGTAGCTTTAGTAAACAATGTTATTTGAACATAAAACAATGTCATTAATCTGTAGTACATTAATGAAATGTCAAGAAATAAACAAAGTGTCAAATGTTACTAACAGCTCCAGGACCATGCATTTCTATGAGAAAATAATGGATCTATTTATACAGCTTATTAAGGAGACCGGGAAACTAACTCAGAAAGTGATTATAAATGTATTTTATTTTATATATAGTGAATAACAAAGAGTGATATTTTATTAAGTCCCAGTGAGTTTTTCAGCATCATTTATTAAATTTACAAACAATCCAGAAGTACATTAAAATATAATTTGAGTATTATCTGTATTTTAAAATCTTTCAATTAATATTTGGAAATGCTAACACATTTCAAATGTTAATAATACTTATACAATAATTGTTGAAAATCAACATTCAGTCAATATTGCTAACTCTCCTTGAATCGATAGTGACAAAGTAATTTTTTATAACATGATGAAGGAATTCATCTTGATCAGCCAAGCATCTAATAGTTAGAGACCATAGGAATGGGCACTATCCTCGCTCTTAACTCTGGAGCTGTGTGCTGCAGTCCAATATAGAAAGAATCAGCAGTAAAACAGGAAAATAACAAGTCACATTAATCATTTTGCAAACTCTGTGACTTTCTTCATAACTGGAAAACACAGTTAAATTAACTGAATAGTACTCCATCTACTAAAGGAAATGGGACTGTTATAACAACAATTAACAGTATTGGAAAAAGATGTCTGTGTTTCCCACAATAGCACGGACACATAGGTAATTTGACTTATTTTGTAATGAGAAGCATGTTTTAACTCCAAATCAAACACTAGCATACATTGCTTAAGGATAATCATGACGAATATATTATCTAAAAAATTCACTATTTGCTTGCTTATTATATTCAGTAAACATTTGTGTGCATATGTATGACACCAAAATTTATCTAAGAAATGCATGTTTCATTTAATGTCTGTCTGACTTTTACAATTTCTTCATAGATACTATTCCTATGACTCAACATTGCTCAAGTGGTACTGAAAATTTCTACTTCTTTTAAAATATATTCTGTTTTCTTTAGTCCCAAATTATAGTACAGTAGAGTATAGTATAATATGATATATTTGACAGGCAGACAGACAGAAAAACAGAGAGAGAGAGAGAGAGAGAGAGAGAGAGAGAGAGAGAGAGAGAGAGAGAGAGACTTATCATGTAAGGCCACAAAATCATGAATATGTAAGATCTTAACCATAGTTCTTTCCCAACATTTGCCTAACTGAAAATAACAACCAAATTAAATTGCTCTCTACAATTTCTTTCCTTCCTTACTTAGTACATCAATGAGTTCCTTCCATGTTAGCCAGAATGACTTCTCCTATGTGGAGTAGCTTACATTTATTAAGAAAACCATGATAGAATTTATTTCAATTTTTTAAAATATGAGTATTCTCTATGGTTATAGTATTTTCATTTTATTATTTTGAAAATACATCTATACTTAAAAATTTACATGTTATATTTTTAGCTTTGACTTGGAATTTAATCCTACACAATCATAGGGATGTGTTTTTAAGAACACAACCCATAATCTTCAAAGAATGAAACTCTCAATTCCTAAGTACAAAACCAAAAAATAATGTGTAATTAGGCACTTTCTTTCCTCTTTCAATTCTGAGGACAAGAAGAAGGTTAGTCTTCTGCTTAAGAAAAGTATTTCCCACAGTGATACTGATCTCATCCCTTTTCACACTCATTGAAATATGCATTTTATATTTACTTTCTTCCAAAAACATCTAATACATCCAGTCTCTCTTACTTTCACATGATTGTTCTGATCATTATTTAAGCATATGTAGGTCTTCTATCATGTTGAGAAATGAAGGATCAACATGATGCTCTTGACCCTGTTGTAACCTGAATTATTCTCTGCTCTCCTTTTGGCTGACATGCACATGTGATCTCCACCAAAAGAATTCAGACAACACAGGTAATAGTGTAGATGGCAGGTAGAGTCTATTAAAAGGTTAAATTGCAGTACTCTAAACAGGACTGTAAATAAGTGAAACTGAACAACGGCCAAATGAACCATTGTGGTGAAAATGAGAAATGGTTATAGAAATGATTGTATGGATCTATGTATTAAGTAAATCTTTACTATTTATTTATTTTTGAGTTTTTGGGGATATGGATTTTATGTGTAGCAGCATAAGCTGTTCTGGAACTATCTCCTATAGACAAGGCTACCTTGTTTCACAGAGATCTGCCTGCTTCTGTCTCCCAAGTGTTAGAACTAAAGGTGTGCACTACTACAGCCTGGCTTAAATCTTTATATTATTTTTGAAGATGATGGCACCAAGAGCTTTCCAAACAAATATTATTTTAATATATTAATGACTTTCCTCATTGCTACAAAATGTCTGAGCCAGGCAATTTAAGGAAAGGAGAGTTTCTTTTGGATGACAGTTTGAATGGAAGACCAACATGTTAAGGAAGACATGGGAGCAGATGTGAGCTGCTTGTCACACGACATCTGCTGCTAGAAGGCAGAGTGAGCACTTTTTTTTATTCCAGTCTAGGATGCTGGTCCATGAAGAGGTATCCAAACAGCCAACTCTGTATTTATACTTTCAATATTTACCAAGTAGTACCTCTTGGGCAATGGTCCAGCACAGCCCTCAGTTTTCAGCTTTTGGTTTTACAAGCTGCTGATTTTGAGGGAAAGGCCCATATTCAATGATCTGTAAGCCTGATAATATCTAACAAGCTAACATCCCATTATTTTTGAGCTCCCAACTTTTATGTCTCCCCTATCTTGACACAGCTTATATGGGCTGTCAACTTTCAATTGATAAAATGAGAGCTCAAAAGAAGGAAAGAGGGTAATAACTTGCCATAATAATTTTATAGTCTAATAATTTAAATGTTAAATTCATCCAGGAATGCAAAAACACAATCAGAATAATATTTAAGACCAATCCTCCAAAGAGTCCAGAGAATTCTACCTGCCTGCCTGATCTGAACTTTGATATTGGTTTTCAGGCCTTGGACAGCCATTGAAACATCTGCAACATTTGGACTGTAGTTCATACTTCTGGACCCATGTCTTCATACGTGAACTGTATTACACAGGATCTCTAGCTCTCCAACTGCAGATCTTCTGACTTCTCTTTTCTCATAAATACATAATTCAATTTCTTGATAGTCATGCACATGTAACACATGCCTCTACATGAATATGGTACTTTATTGAATTTGTTTCAATAGATACCCTGAGAAATTCATCTGTACACACACTTCATTTTATTACTAAATTCTTCTTATTAATGTGCAGAGAAACTCAGAAGTTTGGTATAGAACATTGTTACTTAACTTCACCAATAATAGGGTCAAATGAATTTCATTTTATCTTTCATTATTTCATTGCTTTTCTTTTTGTCAAAAAATTAAAATTGCAATAAGATCATGACATAAGGAATTGTGTAATTCTAGTACATTCAAATTTGCTAAAAAAAGCATTATGGAAGGAAAAGGGATTTAATCTCAATATAAATAACAATAAATTATGCAAAAAATGATTAACAATTCAGTGTTTATTTTTTAAGCTACAGTTTGTGGTGATGGTTACAATAGTCATTGTGACAGTAGTTAGTAAAATGTGGATAAATGTGAAAATAGATAATTCAGCTATATCAGTATTAATTTTCCCATTTGATCACTGACTCTAGCTACTTAAGAACATATATCACAAAATTAACCTTATAAACTTAAAAAGTAACAATGTGTGAATATATATAAATATATGTATGTATATATATATAAACAGTGTTTATGTGAGCATACATATATGAATGAAAGTGAGAGAAAAATTAACCATGTCAGCTATTGCAACTCTTACACTGTCTTTTCCATAATTCATCATTTCTTATTGCTCCCATTGGTAAGTTACAAATTTTGGTCCCCTAAATGGGCTTGGGCTTTACCATGACCATTATATCATTTTGCTATTGAGTTCTTTGTAACATTTTGGTTGCCCATAACCATTTCTATTTCACTGTTGCTCAAGCTAGAATTTTCCTGAGTTTTACTTAATAACTTCTTATCTGAATCCTCTTAGGTTTGCATTTTTTCTCTTCTCAGCTCCCATTCTATTTCTCTAATCACTCACTACTTCAGCAAATGTTTAAAGGAAGTCATTTATGAGTTCACAGAACTGCTATCTGCTCTGAAGAAATAGTGTTTTGATGTTGTTTATTTGTTACTTTGCATTTAAAAGCAAGTCTCTTTAAGATAAATTGTTACATTCAGTGATAGGAGGCATAATCAAATATACATTAGTGAATAAATATCTAATTTTCATAAAGGATTAAATGTGATGAAGGACTCTAAATTCAGATTTCTGTAAAAATGGAATTGAGTGGTATGGTGAAAACAGCTAACTCACATGAAGTTTATGTAGTACTGCCTGGAGAAAGATAACAGGAAAAGATCTTAGACCCAACAAGAAACAAAGGAACACCCTGAAAACTGGAGCAGAGGCAATCTAGTCAAGGTAAGAAGAGAGATAACGGTCAGAGGAGGAGACCTAAGGTCCACTTTATGTCTTACGACTAGAGTTCCATTTTTCATTCTATGGAAAACTGTACATATCAGGAATATTTCCATGACTGAATATTCAAGACCCTAGTAAGAACTGTTAGTTTGTCAGACTCATGCCTCCTCTTCCTTTCCCATAGTCTTGACTCATGCATTTCCCTCTTCTGAGAAGCACTCTGTACAACATACTCACACAACCTTTGCCTAAAACCTTTAGACCTCTGCTTCCACATTGAATTACTACCCTTTTCTACTTATACAAAATCCAGTTCTATACACATAATTGACTGTAAGTATTATTGTGATAACTTGTTTACACTGGCTTGTAAAGTTCAATCTTCCTGAGACCAGCGAAGCCGATTGCTTACTTGCTACTCACAGCATGTGTCTGCACAAACTGTTACTGACCTAGTGAAAAAGTCCAATATTTTAATACTTGCACATGGAAATAGTCACTATAAATTAGCAAATAAAAGTAGTTTTATAGGCTGAAATTATATGCTTAATAGCTATAGGCTTTTAGAATAACAATTTGCTTACTAAAAATGTTCGTATCCTTTAACTAATGAAATCTGTTTTAGGCTTTATTACTCAATAAATTAGCGGCTATTGACTTGTAATAAATGCTTAGTCATTGTAATAGATAATAACAGGCTGATGAAATGAAGTTATATGCTTATCTCAAAGTGATAGAGTGAGTATATATTTATTGAAATTAAAAGAAATTTTTTAAGTAAAAAGATAGACTATAAGGCATTACTGACATTTGTAAATATGTAATACACAAATGCTTTCAGGTAAAATGATATGCACTAAATTGTTACTAATATTTTATTTGGGAATTGTGTAAAACTTTTATAATTTTTGGTATCTGAATTTTCTAAAATTGAGAACAACATAATTCAGATGAGAAACATGGTAGGCAAAGTGTCCCTTTTCTTCCTCATATATGTTAGTATTAGTTAGGACTCTCCAGAGGAACAGAACTGATACAATAACTATATATTACAAAGACATATTTTAGAGATAACTTTATCATATCACAGTTTCTGTGGGCCAGTTGACCTCGAAGATCAACTTTGAATATTGCCTTATCCTACTGCCTGTGTACCAAAGTTTTGTTTAACTGTGAAAATAATGAATTCTAAAAATCATGTCTTGCTGGCTGACTAATCAATGAGATTGATATTTAAGTTGTTTTAAACTATACCAAGGGAATCTCTGCCTTCTTTTTTCTCCATCATTTTAAAAAGGTCCATGATGACAGATACTGTTTTGTTCCTGTATACTCAGGAAATACATAGCATGGAAGCAGTATACAATACATGTTTTACAAAAATTAGTAAATTTACAAAAATTGATTATAAAAACATCCTTAGTCAAAGCAAATGTGAACAGTGAGCTTAAATGTTTATTTGATGGAGGCATGAAAACATTATTTGAAATATTCAGGGAGGTTTTGGGGAAGGAGTAAAGAGTGAGGTAAGAATATGATCAATATACAGTGTATGAAATACCTAACAATACAATATATTAATCAAAATTAATAAAAAACTTGCTTCAGTGGTTTTTATTGCTTAGCACATTAAGATTAGTCTGTATATTGTGAAATTAACAAGTTAAAGATTTAAAAAGAGAAACAAAATATCTAAAGATATAAAAACTAAGATTCAAGTGACAAATTAATGGCAAAGTGCCTACAGTGATTAAATTTGAGATTCCAACTACCCTGCATGATAAATTTAAAGTAAGAATTGTTTAGTTCTTCATAAGAGATGAATAACCCTAAAAGCATCTATACCAAATTCCAGAGTGACTTCTTTCAATACCTGAGAATTTTGATCCCACACATACCAGACAATCACCTAGTATCAGTATTTTTCTCTGATTGAGTGAGATTATGGTTGTTAGCATGAACATGGGTGTCCGGGCCCACAAATGTGAGTCCTGTTTCACCTTGACTATAGATCATAGAATATGGGTTTATTCTTGCTCTCTCAAAGTTTTGACATCAAGTGAGGCTACAGACAAGAGATCATGACCTAGTTAATCAGTATTTTGGGTACAGAAGTAGATCCATTCCACCTTGTTAAAAAGTCAGAGAATTAAAATCTGTTTCTGCTCCTTCAAAGGAGAATGACAAAAAGTTTCAGGGAATTGCTGCATGCAGGAACTTGATCTGTTCCTTGTATCAGTGATGAACTCTCTTGCTTCCCCTTACTCTTTGGAGTGGAGTATATAAGCATGTGGAAAATTATCACAGGCAATTTCAGTATTCACTGAATTTTCCTCTAGGTGATGTTCTGTGTTTCTGTCTTATTCCTCTCATTTCTCTGTTCCTTTTGCTTAATAATTCTAATGCTTATGCTTCTACCCTGGAATTTGCAAATCCTATTAAGGCTGGACCCTGATATATGGGTGTAGGGTTTCTTGCAGGATCCTGGGCTACATTACTAGACCAAAATGACCCCTCCAAGCAGCCATTGGCTGCCAATAGATACTCAGCTAGTAAGGAAGTCTTGTGATCCTCTCCGCAGCCTGGGATAGAAGTTTGAACATCTCAATCTGAAGCTGGGAACAAAACCTGCTGAGATTCATGGTTATATATCAGTCTAATAGCTGATCAAATTATTAGGCGTTGGCCAAATTCAGCATACATTTTAAAGGTCTAACTCAACAGTAAAAGCATAAAATCTTTTTTTTTTATTTTGCTAAGTTTGCCCAATCAAAAATGGATTTACTGTCCAAGAAGAACAACTTACTTAAAATTATCTTTCAAATGGGATTTGAATATTTCTAGCAATGAAAGTTTAAAAAAACGGTTCCTTTTCTTTACTCAGTGGAGAGTTCTCAGAATCTAGAGGAGTTGTTACACATAGTAAAGAAACTGTAAAAACTTTCTGAGTGAAAGATTCAACTCAGTATAATTTGAAGTAAATCAATTCTTTTATTCTTAAATAATATACAATATCTGTTAAAAGTATGATATGATGCAAAATATATTAAGTAATATCACAGATATCCTTACTTGTCAATAAGTATAGAGCAGATGCATCATGCTTAATAGATGCAAGGTGTTTGTTTCAAGGATCACATTATAATTTTTCTTAGTTATCTTTTGATGGATGTAGTTGTTGTGTCATGGTTTGTTGTTAATAAAAATCTGATAAGTATCCTTGTTCTTACAATGTTTCTTGTCTATGTGATTAACAAAGGACAATACAAATTGTTAAGTTGCCCTCTAAAAGTTCAAATTAGTTTTAATTTCTGCTAAAAGATGCATTTGAAAACAAATAGTAAGCATTATTAGCATTTCAACATTTACACAACTGATATGCAGAAATATAATTTCATTGTTTGTACCTCGGTGCTCCAGAAGCAGTCAGTAGCATGGATTTGGGGGTTCAGCTGCCTGGGATGTAGCCTGTTTCAGCAGTTTGTAGGTAGAGGAACTTTTACAAGTTAATTAATTCCTCTGTTCTCAATATTTGCAAGTAAATTCAAGATGGTAATACAGGCTGAACAGGGGTCTTGTGAGATCAGATTAAGTGTAACAGCTTGGAAAGAAACCTAAAACATAGTTAAATAATTTTGTCAAGTATCTTTCTTCTGTTTATTTTATTCTTACCAAAAGATTTTAAATATATTTACTCTCAGAAATAACAACTTTATATTATCTATTTAATC
>JAQHUG010000035.1:11250551-11266389 GCA_028555095.1 Dicrostonyx torquatus
TTGCTCAGCTTAGATATAGTAGGGATGGCTTTGGACATTCCCCAAAGCAATGTGCCTTACCTTTTCCAAGCATTGGATGGAGGTGGGGAGGGAAGGTATGTGGAGGAAATGGGAGGAGGGGAGAGAGTGTGAACATGGATTGGTAATTTTTAAAAATCTAATAAATAAAAAAGGAAAAAATATTAACTCAGGTAAGAAAAATGGGAAAAAAGAAGTTTGTGGTGCTAAGAATAAGTATTTTAAGAATAAAATGAGGCTCTCAGACCAATGAAACTTCTTGACACATTATACACAATCTATCTAGCTCTCTGTCTATCTTTCTATTCAAATATCATCTATCTATCTATCCATCTAATATATATATGACACAGTATTGTTAAGAAGAACCTATTCTTAAATCCAAATATGAATGAAATACTCTATTCTCAACAGAGGAAACAATTTCACTACAGTTCATTATGTCCTAATAATTTTCTGTGCATGTGTACTTGTGTTTGTGAGCATACATGTACAGGACTGTGTGTATAATTGTGTGCACTCCATTGTATGTTGTGTACATGTATGTTTAGGCCAGATGTCACCGTTGGCAACCTGTTGTTCATCACAGGCCACCCCTCCCTTGTTTTATAGAAAGAGTCTCATTGACCTGAAGGTTCCTTAGTGTCCTAGCCAGGCTGCTCATTCAGTTCAATAAATTTGTCTATCTTACTCTGACAATGGGATCATAACTAACCGGCATGTCTTGGTTTTTGTATGAATATTCTTATGCTGACCCAGTAGGGACTTTATTGACTAAGCCCTAATCCATTAAAATACTGTTAATAGGAGTGTTATTTTTGACTTTCCTTTTGGGCTCTATCAGGAAAACCAGTATTAGTAAGTAGTATAATAAATCAGCACTAAAACATACAGTAGTGTAGAATAATAAATATTTATTCCTTTAGTTCTAAAGGCCAGAATTTCCAAAGGAAGACCATGAGTCCTCAAAATGTCCTCAGAGTTAATTCAGCTTATCTTTATCATCACTCTGTTATTCCACTCTTATCCTCTATCCTGGTGAAATATTATACAGTTTTTTTTCCTATCAGAACACTTGCCATTTAATTAATGAATGACATAAAGAATTGAGGAAAAGTCCTATTATATTTCAAACATTTATGATAAGGAAACGTTTGTAAGTTCTAGGGACTTGAATTGGGCTATGTGTGTTCATGGGCATGATTCCACCCATTACAGGCAAATTATGTTTACTAATTTCATTTATAAAGGACAAATATCTGGAAAAAAACTTTCTAAAATATGACAACTTAGGAATTTAAGTTGAGATTTTAATTTAACAAATTGGAAAATGAAGTTTACTGTTTTGACCAATTCTCTGAACTAGTTCTTCAATATCCATTATGTTGACTATTATGTTTCTGAACTGCTCTGGAGATAGATCCTTAAACACTGAAATACTGATATATACTGATAATATATGTCATCAGCTCATATAGTACATGCCCACTTAGCTGTTATCGTCACCATCGACTCTCCATAGCTCATCTAACTCCTATCCTCCACCTCTTTGTTGGCTTTGATTTATCATCCATGCTGTGAAGTGTTGCAGAAAGTTTTCCTTTCTATCAACTGTACCTTCATCTTACCTTTCATTCCTGTACACATCGTATTCTACCTTCAGCTAAGTCTATTATTCCCTTTCAGAATTGGGTACATAGTATGAATAAAATTGCCTGACTCAACACCAGTTATTTTACATTTTAGAAGAACCACGGCCATACTCTTATTTATCTGATGATACTGGAAAACACTTTTCAATAGTTATATATCTTCTTTTCAACATTTGTTATTTAAAAAGTATCTGGGTTTTTGTTTTTGTTTTTGATATAGAAACCTGCTGTGTAACCCTGGCTAGCATGTTACTCACTGCAGACTCAAGTCTGCCTTTGAACTCTAACAGTCCTCTTGTATCAGTCTCTTTAGAGATTACTGAGATTATCAGCATGCACTAACACATCTAGCTCTCAAAATTTATTGTAATAAAATACCTAATATGTTATAATCCCTGTTTTATTCTTTCCACATATATAACTCACTGGTATTAACTATTCTTATGAAGATATGCAAAGATATTTAAGAACTATCTTTCTTTTAAATTCTGAACAATATCATATATATGCACCAAATTCTGCCTTCACACTACACAACCACAGTTGCCAAGACTCCTTCTCTGATGAGGTTTCTATAATGATGCTGTTATGAATGTACTATATAAATGTGTACTCAAAACTCATTTTCAATTAAAACGATAAATATATGAGCAGGTGAATTTCTGGATAATGTTTAATTGTAGCTTCAAATTATTGAGAAATTGATGGGGAAAAGTTTTAGCCAATCAAGCTAATAGCCACACCCACCATTAGTGAATCATATGGGCTGGGCCATTAGGACCCCCTGATGAATAAAAGGGATGGGCCATGTGTGTAATCTCACTCACTTCTTCCCAGCCCTGCGCTCTCCCTAGGAAAGCATGGGATCCTGGATCTGGTATCGTGAGTTTGTTTATATTCTCTCATTTATTAAAATATATATTCTAAAGATTTATTAAAATATATATTCTAAAGGCTTGGGTAATTACATCATTAATTACTGTGACACTTGGTGCCCAACATGATTGATTTTGTCCCCAGAGCTCTCAGGCAGCCAGGGCTGGGAGTCCCCACAGCTCTCGGGCATTTCTCACTGGCATGAGCACTGGTATCGTGAAATCTGTGACCACAGACCCTCAAGGGGCAAACGATTTGTACTTTTCATTAACAAATTTTTTTGATCTGAGTCCCCACCCACGCTCTCTGACTCTTTCTGTGCCATGAATGCTTACACTAACTCGGGATGCCTGAAGGGGCTCTACCAGTGCCGATTTATGTGATATACCATGTCTGATTTTATCAACTACAGATATGAATCTCTTCCAATCGGGCTCCTTATGGAATGTACTGCCTTGCTTGCATTTTGGGTTTTTCTCATAAAGATTTATAACGTAATCCAGTTCCTTAATACAGAGATTCAGGAGCTAAAGAAACAAAACACTGGCCTCACTGAGGATCTTTGGTTAACTAAGATTTCTTTAGAATTCATGCAATCTAACGGTAACTCCTTTAGGGAAAAGTTTTCCTTCGTGGAAGACAAAACAACTGACCTGACCAATGCTAAGAAATTGTATCAGGACAAATTTGCCACTTTGGAGGTAAGTGCAGCTGATGTAATTTCTAAATTCGCTTCCCTTGAGCATAGATTCACTGTTATGGAGCAACAGGCTTTTGGGAGACTTTGTGCTGTTAAATATGTTGCTAATGCTATATCACAGGGCTGTGACAAGTTGGCAGATAGACTATCTTTACAAGAAGCTAATATGGTTTCAATGAAGGTTATTTCTAAGTAAGAGACACCATCGCTGATAGACAGACTTCATGCCTTATAATCCTCAATGAGGACATTAGAACAAATCACTGGACAGGAAATCGAGACGCTTCAAAAGGCAATGATAAACAGATTTGAAAGGATTGAGGAAATCATCGACTTAGATGACCAAAAACAAGGAGTATTGAAGCAAAATTTACCTTCCTCAATACAAAAAACTCCCTGGGTTAACTTCCCCAGAGTTTTTCCAGTCATAACTTCAGAAAAATTATCTAATGCAAAGGACTCAAAGCTTCTAAAAGAAGCCACATGGGAACCTGTGCTTATGAATGATTTAAAAGAGATTAAACAAGCGGTTGTGAACTAAGGCCTGCATTCAACCTATGTAACAGAGATTCTCAAAGCTTGGGCTTCCAGTAATAAGGCCACCCCTTACGATTGGTCTTGGCTGACTTCTGCTCTACTAAAAAATGGGCCACAATTATAGAAATGTATTTTTAAAGAGGAGGCTAGACTTTTAGAACAACAGGAAAGGTTAAACGGATCTGAAGTCTCTTTAGATCAAATTATAGGTGAGGGAATCTACTCTGATCTTCAGGATTAGACTTTATATGATGACCACACCCTGTCTTTGTGCATGACAGCTGCTATGAAAGTGTGGCACAGAGTTCAGAAACCAGGACAGCGGGTACAATCTTATATCAGAATTAAACAGGGTCAGAAAGAAGCATTCAGCAACTTCATACAAAGATTGACATCGTGGGTACAAATAGGGATAGCTGACCCAGAGGCTAGGTGTATTGTGCTTGAGACTTTAGCTTATAAAAATGCCAATGTGGACTGCAAGAATATCATAGGGCCTTTAAGGGTCAGATCAACACCTTTTGAAGACTGGTTCTTATGAACGATGAATGTTGAAAATTTTGATTATGGTATGGAAGCTTGGGTAGTTGAAGCACTTTCAAATAATAATAAGAGGTAGCAAAATATTAAATGTTTTAATTGTGGAAAAATGGGACATTTTTTAAACAAAAGAATTTCAGGAACACTAACTCTTATGGGAATAATGGAAACAGGAGGCCCCAACTTTCAGGCTTATGTAGGAGATGTGGAAAATTGCAGACACTGGACTAACAAATGTAGATCAATATGGGATAGGCAAGGTTACCTGTTACCATCGGGAAATGGAATGGGGGGCCTCCTGCAGGCCCCGATGCCTATTCAGCAGGCTCCTATACATATGGCTCATATGGCTCAGCCACTCCCAATTACTATGGAGAATGTGTCTTGTCAACAAAATTAGAAGGCCCCATGCCTACTGTCAATAGCAATGATGGTTTGGCCCTCAAATTTTAAGATGTTGTTATTATTTTTTCACTGTGTAGTACTCCATTGTGTACCATATCTTCTTTATCTACTCCTTGGTTGAGGGGCATTTAGGTTGTTTCCAGGTTCTGATTATGACATATAATGCTGCTCTGAACAAAGTTGTGTACATGCCTTATGGTGTGTTTGAGTATCCCTGCGTATAGACTCAAAAGTGCTATTGCTGGGTCTTCTGGTAGGTTGCTTCCTAATTTTCTGACAAATAATCATACTGATTTCCAAAGAAGTTGTACCAGTTTGCACTCCCACCAACAATGGAGAAGTGTTCCCTTTAACCCACATCTTCTCCAGCATAAACTATTATAAATTTTTTTGATTTTGGTCATTCTTACAGGTGTCAGTTGGAATCTCAAAGTTGTTTTGATTTGCATTTTTCTGATGGGTAAAGATGTTGAGCATTTGCTTAAGTGTCTTTCAGCCATTTTAGATTAATCCCTTGAGAGTTTTCTTTTTAGGTCTGTACCCCATTTTTTATTGGGTTATTTGTTCTTTTGATGACCAATTTCTTGAGTTCTTTGTATATTTTGGAGATCAGCCTTCTGTCTAATGTGGGGTTGGTGAAGATCTTTTCTCATTCCATAGGCTGTTGTTTTGTCTTGTTGACCATGTCCTTTGCTTTACAGAAGCTTCTCAGTTTCAGAAAAGTCCCATTTATTGTTGCTCTCAGTGTCCATGCTCCTGGGGTTATATTTAGAAAGTGGTCTCCTGTGACAATATGTTCAAGTGTATTTTCCACTTTCTCTTCTATGAGGTTTAGTGAAGTTGGTTTTATGTTGATGTCTTTGATCAATTTTGACTTGAGCTTTGTGCATGGGAATAGATATGTATCTATTTTCATTCTTCTACATGCTGATATCCAGTTATACCAGCTTCATTTGTTGAATATGCTTTCTTTTTTCAAATATATATATTTGCTTCTTTGTCAAAGATCAGTTATTTGTAGGTATGTGGATTGATATCTGGGGCTTCAATTTGTTTCCATTGACCTTCTTTTCTGTTTTTATATCAATATTAATCTGTTTTCAGTACTGTTGCTCTGTAGTAGAGTTTGAAAACAAGGATTGTGATACCTCCAGAAATTCCTTTATTGTACAGGATTGTTTTGGCTCTCCTGGGTTTTTTGCTTTTCTGTATGAAGTTGAGTATTATTATTTCTAGGTCTGTGAAGAATTTTGCTGGGATTTGTCTTCATTATTTTTTAATGTATTCTTTTGTGTGCTCATATCTGCCTTTAAATCCTACCAGAAAAATTTTTATTTCAGTACTGTATTTTGTCAGGTTTAAAAATAATTGTTTTGTATTCACTTTATATATATGTATATAATGTATATATGGATCTGTGTGTGTGTGTGTGTGTCTTTATTTATCTTCATCTTTGAATTTGGCTTTTCTCCATATTCCATTAGCCTTCTGAATATCTTTAAATGGACTAAAGATTGTGTACCAGATCTATAAGTGCATCTTTTCAAGGACCATTTAACATATTGCTGAGTTGTTTATTCTTTAAATTAATCATATTTTCAAATTTTTGGGTATGCCTTGTGAATTTTTGTTAAGAAGTAGGCTAATATATGAGCTACTGTAAGATTAGAGATGACACTGCCCATTCTCTTTTAATTTTCTTCATTTTTATTATATCTCATTTTTGTTTTTTGAATTTTGTAGGTTATCCATGCACAGATTAGCCTGATGCCTTTTCTGTTTGTGTAGCTTTTCAAGGTCTGTGTGTTTACTTTGTGATTTCGAATGCATATATATATATATATATATATAATGGATGCTGATAGCCATATATTTTAAAGTCTGGCTTTCAAAATTAAAACAGGAAAGTAAAGCGTGGGCATCGTATAGTGTTGACCCTTTTCATCTTCTGAACTAACCAGCAGCAGATAGGACAACACCTAGAACAAGATGATTCTACAGGATCTTTGCAGCATCTCTGCTTCTTTCCTTGTCTCTATAAGATTAGACATGGCATTCAGAAGAACTCAGATTGCTGATATTTATAAAAATACTTTTTTTTTACATTTTAGCTCCTGCAAACTGTATGCAAACTATTCTAGGAACAAGTGCACATCTTGTTGAAACCAAACTGGGGTGGAAAATAGAAAGTAACCCTTTAGTAATCAGACAAAAAATGCACCAAAATTAACTCAACATTTCCTCTGGAGGCTACATGTAAATAACTCTAGAATATGACATAGTTACATCAAACAGACTTTAACGGGGTAACTGTTGTCTAGGTTGGGTACGCTATAAGCCTCTTGCTCAGTTGCCCTTTACATAGAATTTAGTGAAGATATGTTTTAAAAATCTTTCTAAATACTTAATTAAAAAGAGGCAAGAGAATCACTATCCCATGTAAGCCTCTTCTATTTAAGAGGCTAAACCTTGACATGCCATAATTGATTTAGAAACAAACTGAAACTTATTAAAATATATCTTAGTTCCTTTATGGTTAGCATTTATGCTTTTGTATCTACATATAAGAAATCAATGAGAAAATATAATGTGGATATGATAATTTTAGTCATTTTCTTAGTTCTTACCCTGTGTCAGCAATATTGCTCAGACAGTTTCTTGTATTATTTTTTATTTCTGCCACATTACATGAAGTTAACAATAAGTGTTTTATTTTGCAGAAACCCTTATTCAAACACATGATATATCTCAAGTTGAATAAAGCAAGATGTTTTGCTTCCTAACGTCTTTACAGAAACAAGTCAGACTACTTCTAAAAAAGTATTTTAAACAAGATCAACACAGAAAGAATTAAATGAATTTTAGATCCGTAGTCACTCACAACAGCTAAAGCCATAGTGAAAATTGAATGGCATGGGCACCTCTGTGTGAAGCCCGGTTTTGACACCAATTTGAGATTTTTTTTTTCTGAATATGAGTTTTCTCTTTCTCATGAGGCATTTATAGTATAGCAGTAATTTTTGTTCACAGTTTCATTATTATTATATCAGGGATTGTGATGTATATGAGCAAGTGAGCACTTAATGGCATTCACGTGAGACTCAGAAGACAACATTGCAGAGTGTATTCTTTCCTTACATGTTTATTATGTAAGTTCTGGGGACGGAGGTCTCTTGACTATACAACAAGTGACTTTAGCAGCTGAGTAATCTTGTGGCTTTATGGGATTTATAATTGTAAAATACATCAAAGTTTTATAAAATTAAATAAAAACAGTCGCTGAAAATTCATAGCACAAATAGACACACACATACAAATGCTATTTAGTGATTAGAAGACAATCTCAGTTAAGACAGTATGTGGTATTTATGTTTCAGTCTGATGTGTAGTAGCTGAGAACACAGTGAAAAAAAATGCTGGCCTAGATACTTGACTTCCTTTTAGATTTTGCCAAGTGTTTCATTTTAATTATTTCCTGGGTCAATTTGCTTCCAGTATCAAAGGCAAATTGACATTTTTTTCTTTGGAAGATTTTGTGTGTGTATTGTGTTAACAATTGATATAAATAGTGAAACTAGAATTTTGTACCAATTAGCTGTGATGTGGTCTTAATAAGCTATATTATGCATCTAAGAGCCTTCTGACATTAACAATAATGTTGTGCCTTTAACTTACATGTACAAAATTTGCCTTTTTGAAATCAGAAATCTGATTTCAAAGAAATATACCAAGTTTTAAAAGTGTTTATTTTCAAAACATTTGGCATGTTATACTATTGAGAGTGTCTTGATAGAATTAAAATTTAATTTTTAGCATTTTCATTAAAATGTTAAGGTTAAGTACAGCAAATAGCTATGTAACGTTTTGTGTTTGGCTACTTTACTTTTGCAATAGGGTCCAAAAGAGTTATGCACATATGCGAAAACACTTTTCAACTTATTCTCAAATTTTGCTTCAAGTCAAAACCCTTTAGAGCTTCAAAAAAGTTAGATCAAAATTCCATTTTCACTATTTTTTTTCTGTTGATCCCTCAGTGCTTTCAGGTAATAAGCGGAGCGGGAGCTCAGAATGTCAAAATACTGTCAAGCAGGTTTTCGCATTGAATTTCCAATCTAAGCAGAAATCTCATGAAGAAACTACTTTTACCATATCTCAAAAGTACGGAAAGTTTAAGTAAAACACCAAAGTTTGGATTATTATTTAAACAATCCTGAAGTCAACTCAAGTTATTTCCATTTCTCTTGCTCTCATCATTAATAGGAAACGCTTTTCTTTGTCAGACATGAACATACTTACTAATAACCCTACTGATTTGGGGAACACAAGCAGGTTAACACCTGAGCTCAGGGCTGGGTGGGTAGATTACAGGCTGCCTTTGTGATTGTGATCCTGTGTGTTTGTGGTTCAGCATCCTTTAAAAGAAATGAAACAAAACAGAAGCCTTTTATCATAAGCCTTTTCATATGAATTTTTCATAATATCAGCTTCATCCTTTATTAGAAATTATTAGTTCAAATTATCCTAGCATTGTGGTGCTTGGCTTTAATTTCAGCACTAAGAAGGAAGAGGCAGGAAGATATCTGAGTTCAAAGCCAGCCTGTTCTACAGAGCAAGTTCTAGGAGAGTCAAAGACAACATAGATAGATAAGAACAGAATTATAAGTTTCAGATGAAATGATAAAGTGATTATTTCTTTTCTTCACAGTGATGAAGAAATATTAATGAAAATTGGAGAGATCATGAATGCACACAGGAGAGAGAAGGTATGGAGTGTCATGGGTTTGCCATAGCTGTGTATATTGACTTGTAGAAAAGAAAGCGAGAGAGGAGGATGGGGACAAAGAAGGAGCATTAAGACTGGAGATGCTCTGAAAGAGGGCAGAGTGAAAGCAGTTTGCTCTCAGAATGTGGGCAAACCAGCTCACTAGTAATTGGGGGAAAGCTGCTGCAGAAGTACAACTTGTGCCAGGAGTACCTGTTCCAGGTGTTTACTGACTGCAGGGTGCTTCTCTAGTACTGTTTCTTTCCTTGGTCTGTAGTGTATGCAACTCACGGTAGAGTCTCTGGCAGAGGGCAGCACAACAATATATGCTATTATATCAGTGAGGAGCTGGGTCATTTATATTACCAGTGCTACTGCACAACCCCAGCAATTCTAGAATCCAGGCCCATCGAGCACGTAGTCATATAGCCCAAAGAAGAATTGAAGTACTTGTCCATGAAAATGGAGTTTCTAGTAAGTTTTCTACCAAGTGAAGGAAGATAAGTGAGTTTTACAGAAAGAAAAAAATCTTCCCAACATTTCGAGAACAAAGACCACCTGCTAATATGAATCAATTTAGTCATTTTAAAATGTGACTGGGAAGTTTCCTCAAAGGACGTTAGAATTAGTTATCCACATCTATATTCCTTTACTCTGCTTTCATATCTATCTATTACCCCACTTAATCATCTCTGCCCCATTATTTCTCTTTTCCTTTTCATACTACCTGCGTTCTTACTATACCCTCACCTTGTCCCCCACCCCACCTGAAATTACTTTCCTAATTGGCACCTTTCTAGTTTCATGGGCTCTATGGACAGTTCAAGGTACATCTACAAATCTAAAGTTTCAAAACTAGGATCCATATATGAGAACATGAAGCTTTTGTCTTTCTGGATACCTCACTTAGAATTATTATTTCTATGCCCATCTCTTTGTCTTCAAATTCTATTATTTCATTTTCTTTATAGCTGAATATAATCATTGTGTATTTTCATTATACAGTTACAAGTTGATGCACATTTAGGGTGTTTACATTTCTCTGATTATTGTGAATAGAGCAGCAAAAAACATGAATGAGCAAGAATCTTTGTAATAGAATATAGTCATTGGGTATGCACCCATGAGTGACCAAGAATCTCCATAAAAGAATATAATAGTCATTGGGTATGCACCCACGAGTGATAAAGCTCTAGAATATAATCATTAAAATACTGTTAATAGAAAATATGGGAATAAAATCAAGAAAATTTCCAGAACTAAAGTAATAAAGAGGAATGTTGTCTGAGGTTTTCTGTCCTGCCTGGATCCCACAATTCTTAAGTCCCAAAGAAATCACACAGAGGTCTACATTAGTTATAAACTGATTGGTCCATTATCTCAGGTTTCTTATTAATTCTTACAACTTATATTAACCCATTTTTTTCGTCTATGTTAGCCACATGGCTCAGTACATTTTTCAGTGAGGCAGTCACATCTTCCTCCTTCTGTGGCTGAGAAATGACTGCACAGGAATGGTCTTTCCTCTTCTCAGAATTTTGTTCTCATTGACCCACCTCCACTTCTTGTCTGGTTGTCCTGCATATACTTCCTGCCTGGCTACTGGCCAATCAGCATTTATTTAAAATATAATTGACAGAATATAGACATTTGTTCCCCAGTAGAGGACCTCTAAAATATCAAAGAAGAAGAGAAAAAGAAAAACAAAGGGACAGCTCTGATTAATTTAAAATCCAGTCATAAATTCCAAGAAATTAAGAAGAATCTAAAATTTCAATTAAAAAATTAGAATGACAATATCAAAAATAATTTGCAATGAAATTTTTGACAGGTAAATATATATGCAAATATAAACATTTTAAGATTACAAATAAACTTAAAAATTGATCACACAAACCCCAAAAACTTTTGAGGGGTGAACAAAACTTGCAAAAACAATTACTATTCAGAATAATTTTATTGATAAATGGTGGTACCAAAATCTCCATAGGTGTATCAGGTGGACACAACTAATTCTCATGTAGATTAGATCCATGTATGTCTCTCTTAGGGTCCTCTTTCTTGCTTAGGGTTGTGGGATGAGAATTGTAGGCTGGTTTTTCTTTGCTTTATGTCTAAAACCACTTTTGAGTGAGTATGTATTGTATTTATATTTCTGGGTCTGGGATACCTCATTCAATATAATGCTTTCTAGATCCATTCATTTGCTTGAAAATTTCAAGATGTTATTATTATTTTTCCACTGTGTAGTACTCCACTGTGTATATAATATCTTCTTTATCCATTCTTTGGTAAAAGCAAATTTAGGTTGTTTTCAATTCTGGGTATGACAAATAATGCTGCTGTGAACATACTTGAGCCAAACAAGGCTTTTTTCAGTATTCTTGCTCTGTAGTAGAGTTTGAAGTCAGGGATTTTGATGCCTCCAGAAGTTCCTTTGGTGTACAAGACTGTTTTGGCTCTCCTGGGTTTTTTTCTTTCCTAATGAAGTTGAGTATTGTTCTTTTGAGTTTTGTGGAAAAGTTTGCTGGGATTTTGATGGGCATTGCAATTAATCTGTAGGTTGCTTTTGGTGAGATTGCTATTTTTACTACGTTAGTCCGATGTACCCAAGAGAATGGGAGACCTGTCCATTTTCGGATGCCTTCTTCAATTTCTTTCTTCAAAGATTTAAAGTTCTTGTCATACAGGTCTTCCACTTGTTTTGTTAGAGTTACTCCAAGAAATTATATTTTATTTGTGATTCTGGTGAAGGGTGATATTTCTCCAATTTCCTTCTCAGGCCATTTATCATCTGCATCAAGGAGGACTGATTAATCTTGATTAACTCTTTTGAGTTAATCTTGAATTCTACATTACTGAATGTGTTTATGAGTTGTAGAAGTTTCTGGTTAGAATTTTTGGGTAACCTATATAAACTATCATAGTATCAGCAAAAATGAGAATTAGACTTCTTCCTTTATGATTGAAACCCCTTGATCTCTTTTTGTCGTCTTATTGCCCTTAAAATTAAAATTGCCCTAAAAATTAGATAATTAAAGAGAAACAATAACCTCCCAGCAAATATAATAGAAAAAAGAAGCAATTTAAATGAGGAAAATAAAGTCTACACTAACAACAAATTGTGCAGTCAGCCTCTAAAGCAAATATTTTATGCTTTACCATAAAAATGTCATGTCCTAACAACGATGTCCTTTCACAAACTATGGACTATGTGAAACAAGTAGTTTAATTAAAAGTAGCTATGCAAGGATGAAATAATGGTAGATGCTTATGGAAAGACAGGGGAATTAGAATCCCAGAGAAAAAACTTAAAAATTGTTCAATAAAATACAAAAAAGGTTAGGGTCCTGACATGAGCTAGTTGGAAGCCAAGGACTTTGGACTGACATATGGGGAAACTTGTGCAGACCATAATAGACCCTTTGAATGTGGGTGACAGTTTTGTGGCTTAATCTTTTGCAGAGTAGGGAGGATAGGGGCTGGCAATCACATCAAAATCTGTCCCAGGTGCATGAACTGGCTTTCTGAAGCCCATTTCCTATGTTGGGATACCTTTTCTGACTTAATATGGGTGGAAGGGATTGGCACTTCTTCAAGTTGGTATCTCAGACCTTTGGATTTCCAAGAAGGCCTTATGTCCTCTGATGAGTGGAGGTGGGATGAAAAGGGGGGATGTGGGGCAGGAGAAAAGAGAGGGGTAACAGGGGTTGTTATGTAAAGCAAAAAAAGTAATTTTTTTAAAAATAAAAAATATGAAAAAAGGATTCTTTTGTACCTAGCTATACATGGCATCTATCTTCCCTTTATGATATACAACATGAGTGTCAAAGAAGATAGAAGATCACTTTCTTCTAAGTTGGTACATCCTACTCAGTTGTAAAATTAAACTTCTTTCATAAATTTAATGTACTAAATGCCATCTATTCATCTTTTATTTTAAATTTTAGCCTACAGATACAAAATTGAATTGAAGTTGAACTATTACAGAAAAGAAATCAGGAGAGTTTAAATTGCTGAATTTTTGTCTTATGTTTTGGAAAGCTAGAAATATAATTCACCTGACTTATCACCAAAAAATTAGGTGAAGACTTAAAAATTGTAAGATTTTTAATTGATATACAATGATTACAAAAAAAGATGGAAGATGAAAGAAACTAAGTTAGAGGAATGCAACTACAAACAAGCTAAGTCTCTACATTTCAAAGAAGAGACTTAATATTTCCTGTACAAATCTGATTAACAAAGATAGCATATACTATTTATGCTCTACAAATAATGACTCCAGTTTTAATAAGAGACTAGCTTAAGGTGATTGCCTTGGGAAAAAGAAATTTAGAACTAGATGATTTTTCTTAAACTTTATTTTTTTGTGTTGTCTTGAACTGGTTGATATTTTATTATTTTAACCAATTGTTTAATGCCTGCTTTAAATGTACAGTTAAACAGAAATAGATGTGGTTTATTAAAAAAGGGAAGGCACTCTTTGAATGGAAGTCAACTAGGTAGCAGAGAAATACATCCACTCAAAAATTCTAAAACTATGTATTTCTTACATTTAACTAATTAATTAATTTAGCGAGAGCATTCTTTGTGTGTGTATGCATTTGATACAGAATATTTCAGATATCTGTTGTCTCCTTTTATCTTGTGATTCTCAGTGTTCAAATTCAGGTTAAGAGTCTGGGTAAAAAGCATTTATATTTTTACTGCACAAGACACCTAAAACTGATTTTAATAAAAATAAATTATCTCACATATAGACAGATGCCTACCTATAGATAGATTCTTTCTACATATATTGTTCATAATTTCTCTTTTTAAATGGAGTATTTGAAGAATGTTTAATGTCAACAAAAAAGGCCTACCATCTTTTGTCTTAAAGACTCATTTATTTTTTGTTTTGTTATTATTTACGTGTCTCTCTGTGTGTATAAGAATATAGGCATCTTCATAGTTTATAATGGGAATTTAGATTATCTTATTTTGGCTTTAAGATGATTGCAAGCACACAGTCTTGGCTGCTGGGAACAAAGCTTGAACTCTTAGAGAAATCAGCATGTGCTTGTAGCCAGTGAGCTATCTCTTTAGTGTCCTAACATCCATGTTTAATAGCAGAATGGCTTAATGATATCATACTTGATGAAACATTTTGCTTTTTGCTTTTTTATTGATAATATGGATAATCCTTACTTATTTAACTATATAAATATATGAACTGAGTATTTATGTTTATGTATTATTGTATACTCTGAACATTATAGGCAAATGAATTCTTGGGTATCAAATAGATAAGATTTATTAATTTCCAGTTGACTTTTCATACTACTTAAACAAATAAAATTACTTCTGAATGGTATGCCAGAATGTGGCCAATTCCCATTCTGATGTATCATGTGTCATATACATCAGAATTAAGTAGGCTGATTATTAAAATATAAATAGTTGGAACTAGTCTATCAGCAACATTTTTTATTTTGCACTTAAAATTTATTTTTGTAAAATTAATCATTAGAACTTGCATTTCTGGAAAATTTCCAAGTGATTCTAATGCTGCATCTTTCTTTGACTTAGCTTGCTATGTAGCAGAAAATATGTCCTTAACTGGATAGAGTCTACAAATTTTTACTTTATACAAATTACCACTTATACATTTACCACTTTATACAAATGTAAGCATTCTATAGCTATATAGTTAACTCATCATGCAATAATTTTATTCTGAACATCAATAACCTTATAAATAAATTTAGGAAAAAAGTGTGGTGTTGATGTTCATCACTGAAGTGGCCTCTTGGTTCTTAACACTCTTTGGAATTAGTTCCTTTTAGCATATTATATTCCTGATAATTTTTTCAGTAGTAAGTCTCCAAGCAATGAATCCTCTTGGTTAGTGTTTAATTAAAACTTTTAATTTTTTATTCTTAATATTTTCAATATTTGGAAGATATATAAGTCTCAGATGACAGTTTTCATTCATTAATTTTTAAGATTTCAAGTCCTAGTATCCAGCCTTGTTTCAGTTTGCCCATGCTTTGACTTGATCATAAAATCATCCTCTTGTTGACATCAATTGCAGTCAATATCAGCATGCTGATTTATTTTCCATTTTCCATGTACAGTCATTTCTTACTGAATTCTGTTGTAGGAGGCCACTTGTTCATTTCATGGCTGCCCAGACTCCCAAAATAACCACACAGAAACTATATTAATTAAATCCCTGCTTAGCCTATTAACTCTAGCTTATTATTAGTTAGCTTTTACATATTAATGTAACCCATGTCCATTATTTTATATTTTATAGGTTCCAACATGTCAGTCTCCAGTGGCAGATTTATGGCTTCTCCT